>JAOQMS010048176.1:0-31514 GCA_027563885.1 Erythroxylum longipes | reverse complement strand
TCAAATTGGTTTCATCTTCCTCTTCTTTCTTCCTTCATTCCCAACACAAACCCTAGTCTCTATTTAATCCCTTTTCATACATAGCAAGAAGAAAGATAAAAACTTACCTCTAACAAGTTGATTTCCTCTTCTTTTCTTCTTCCTTCCAAGTTTGCCATAATTTTCCTCCTTTTCCCTAGCTTCTTCGATTTTTTTTCTCTTTTCTTTCTCTCTTTCACGTTTTCTCTTCTCTTCTCTTTTGCGTCTTACGACACCTTACTCTCTTCTTCTAATTTAAGACAACTTTTATTCTCCTTCTTCCAATTATACCCCTTACTTACTTGGCCTTTCCAATTTTGTCCTTCTTTTGTCTTTTATGGCTCTAACTCCTTTAATCCACTTAACACAATTCTAACTAAGTTCCAATATTTCCATCAAATTTTCAATCTTTATTCATGCCTACTAAATTAATGACTCAATTCAAAACATTATACATATGTAAGTTCCAAAACATTATTTCATGCAATAAAAGTCATGTTTGGCAGTCTAAGTGCAAAGTTGTTAAAAAATGTAGTTTGAGAAAAGAACTATAGAAAAGAAAATGTTGTCCTTTGCACTTTAAGCGCAGGTTTGTTAAAAGCAATATCATTTCCCAAAAAACGTAATAAAAACATTAGTTGCTCTCCAAATGCAAAGAGTTATTTAAAACAATGTCGTTTATTAAATACATAAGTATACTAGCATCCGTTTGAGATTCAATTCTACTATGCATTATTGATATATGTTTAAATGTTGATTCATTTGAAATACTACACTTAGTGACTAATGCCTTAGAAACATTTAGGATACTCACTTTAGTTCATATCTTATCTAAGGTACATTCGAAAGCGAAGGAACTAAAGTGACCTGAAAGCATGTCCATTGAAGCTATCTTCTCAATTTCCATATTTTATGTTAGAGTAGTGCTCTAAAGGCAATCACCTTTAGCAATATGCACTGACTTTGTTTTGATTAATAAAGTGAAAGGATTTTTCATTAATTTGGTATTCGTTTATATATGAATTGATATTGATCTTAAATCGAATTAATGAAGTCTATGATACAAAATATAGCACGAAGGAAATCATAATGAGATTATGATAATGAGATTCCTATCATGTGTAATTATGTTAGTATCTAAGTAATCCCTAGTCATACGATTAATAAGGAGGACATTATTAATCCAGACAAACTAGCACATGTTATACTCTTTGATTTGATCAAACAGTGGATCTCATAAACTATAAACAGAGATGTTTAGAATTAACATTTGGATGTTTACTAAGGGTAGTAAGTACATCGGATGACCCACTATTAGATTATCATATGGATGATCTATCAAATTTCAATGATTAGTCTCCTCATAACAATGGTGTAAATATCCTTAGACTTAAGGTGCTCAAGGATATCTTGGACACTAATCCCGTTCTTTGACTTCATTCCTTGTTACCTCAAGACGAGGTCACTTTTGAGGTGGTGATTAGGTACAACTATTGGTATTTGAAGGTAATTGGGTACCCAATAAAGGATTCATCACTCTTAATGAAAGGAGATGATACCCATGGCCTCTTGTGGCGTCATTACTCTAGATTCTTTAGCCAGAGTAGTTATGTGTCATGAAGAGAGTCTTCAATGACACATAGAGAAATGAGATCCTAGGACAAGAACTAACATGGATGTGACATAGTCACTCTAGTAGGAGTTGACACACAGCCTATACTTTAAACCAAGTGGGGTATAGTATGGTGAAAGGATGAATTGTATGGTAATTTTCTATGGAAAGGTTCATAAGTTGGATAACTAACTATAGAAGAGTTCGTGTGTTAATAAACTTATATTTCGACAAATTGGCATCATGAAACCCTTTATGATTTTTTGGAATTAATAGTTAATTCAAATGCCTAAAATAACTGGGAACTTAAGGGTCATACATATAAAAGATCGGATAAAAAATATATTTTGTATAACCAATTTTAGGTAGGCCACGATCATGATTCATAGGCCACAATTGTGGTTGAAGGCAAGCCTTTTTTTTTTAATGGCCATGTTTGTGACAGAAGGCACATAAATACGTTCTTCACTTATGTGCGTAAGGCTTAATCATTTCTTACACACTCAAGTGAAAGAGAAAGGGCTTTAGAAGTGTTCTAGAGGGAGTGAGAAGAGTTTTTGAGTTATCTTCATGCAATTTATGCAATTTTTGTATAAATCAACATGAATGCAAGATAACCTTGATCTATCTCTCATTTGGATATCTACTTAAATTCATCAAGTTTGGTATTCTAACACCCTTACAAATTGTTTCATCTTCCATTGTGTGTTCTTTGGTGAGAAAGGAAGGGTTTAATGTTTACAACAACCCAAACAAGGATAAGAAACAAGAAAGGAGGAGAAACAATGATAGAAAAAATGTTTTATATTTCATTTTCTTTACATATCCTTGCATGCATGTATGATCTTGTGGTTTTCGAGTTGTCATGGTGTCAGAATCTTGATTTCGACCTTCCACATATGAATGCAAGTGATGCATGCAACCATGGCTAACCCTACAGTGGTATCCAACCCAGGTTTATGCATGTGATAAATGATATATTGAACATGTGCAAAGTGTTTGTTGGGTTATGACTAACTTGCATGTTGATTTTTCATAATTCGTGTAAATTATAGATTTTTTTTTCTAATTTTCCTTTTCAAAAATGTCTATAAGATGTTACATTATGTTTCTATATAAGGAAATTGCTATTGAATGCCATTTTCTATTTTATGTCGAATTAATATCCCGACAGTTCATATGTTGATTTCTGGGAATTTATGGAAAACTAAGTGCATATACTAATTTTGAAAAGTTCTTAATAATTCTAGAAATTTTTTTACTGATTTTCTTTCACATAAGTGTTTATAAGATGTTATTTTATGTTTCTATAAAAAAATGCAATTGAATTTCATTTGCTATTTTATTACGAATTTAGTTTCAGCTTGATGCATATATTAAGCTCTGGAAGTTCTGGAAATGTGATGAACATACGTGCATGAAAATTCCATATTAATTTTTATAAAAATTGTTTTTATAAATTTTATGCATGCACATGCAAGATGAGATGTTTCCACATGTATAAGATGCATGAAACTTGTTGTTAAAGTGATTATCTTATACATGCATGATGTAATGTTTAACTAATGTTAGAAGTAATGTGACAAGTGTCATACACGTGTGATGTGCTGGCTATTTTCTATTTATTAATAAATAATTCCTAAGAATAAGGTTCTGGAATGTTTTATTAGATGCATTTAGAATGTGTATAAGACTTTAGTATTTTTCTAGAATTAATTGAATTTGATTCAATTAATAAATAAAGTCAAAGTCCACATTGGCCAACTTTTTGAAAGTTGATGGAGTTGACTTACTTAATGACTTATAATGTATGTATTTTGGTTATAAGAACTAAATAAGGTTCTTATGTGATAAGAAATTTATTATTTTGATGGTAATAGCAAGCTTCATGCATTTGCTTGAAATTAGGGTTCTGGAAATTTTCTGAACATCGAATCCATCTTTTTAGTGTTTAGTAGGTTAACTTATTTATCTTGAGAATTTTGGCCATGAAGATAATTTTGAAATGTGCCGAAATTGTTTAGATAAATATGAGATGACCTAGGGATATTATAGAGGACTAATTGGTGTATGTAAAATTTGGAAACCCTAGGGATTAATTTAGAATTAATCCAAGTAGAGAATAGCATTTCTGGTGTGACTAGAAAAAGGCATATATACAAGGATTAAAGTACTAAATTTGGACATCAAAATAATTAAATTTTAGGGTTCCTAACTGAATCACATTCATAATTTGGATTATCCAAGACTAACACTAGTACCCAATTAGGTTCAAGAGTTGAATTGAATCACAAACTTTAAATGCATGGTTAAATTGCAACCCAAATTAAACCTCCTTTATATGATATATACATTAGATGCAATTTAAGGGTAGTTATGGACATAGGCTTAATTCAGTTATCCATAATCTAAATGTATATATGTGATATACATATTCAAGATCATCCAAGTATTGATGAAACTAAAGAATAAATCCCTCAACCGAAATAGTAGGACTTACTCCTTCCATTGATATAGTAAGAATCAGAGTTCTTTTAGAGTTGGGTTGTTGGGCAAACCCTAGCGCACTCTACATGAATATGTTCAAACCATGGAAATTTGATTTTTATATTAATGGGTTGATCCTATCTAGAAGTGTTGATTTGTTAGATAAACCTAAGGTTAACATGAATAGAGGCGAAGTTGGGTTCTATGCATGAGATATATATAAATCAAGAGTTGATTACCCAAAGAGTGTGCCAAATCA
This sequence comes from Erythroxylum longipes, assembly GCA_027563885.1. NCBI lineage: Eukaryota > Viridiplantae > Streptophyta > Magnoliopsida > Malpighiales > Erythroxylaceae > Erythroxylum > Erythroxylum longipes. The sequence goes on along the minus strand of JAOQMS010048176.1, from coordinate 27,138 downwards.
ACAGTTGATGGCACAAGTCAATAGTTGCATAGATCAATGCAATTGGTATGAATGATTCCTACCGATTTACCTAAGGTGTCTTGTTGGGCAAACCCAAGGTCATTCTTTGAGATATCATATATTAACCCATTAAGAAAACTATAAGTTTTCGCAAATTCATAATAAGGGCTATGGATTTGAATAAGAATAGTGGAATGTATAATATTTATGATTAAAGCCCTTGTCGATATGCATTAATTTACATTTTAACATTTTCTGTCGTTCTTTTAGGTTATTGAATCACCATGATGTTTTCTAGTGTGAACCAACGCTCCCTGTTAGATTCCAGTAAACTCATAGAACCAAAATTTTCGGTCCTAATATTTCGGTTGAGGGATTTGTTCTTTGGTCTCATCAATACTTAGATGATTTTGTGTATGTATATCATATATATACATTTAGATTATGGACAACTCAATTAAATTGAGCCTATGCCCTTAACTACCCTTAAAATGCATCTAATGCATGTATCACACAAAAGAGGCTTATTTTAGGTTGTGACTTGACTATGTATCTAAAGTTTGTGATTCGATTGAACTCTTGAACCTAATCAGGTACTAGTGTTAGTCTTGGCTAATTTGAATTATGAATGTGATTCAATTAGGAACCCTAAAATTCAATTATTTTGATGTCCAAATTTAACACTTTAATCCTTGTACATATGCCTTTATCTAGTCACACTAGAAATGTTACGCCCCACTGGGATTAATTCTAAATTAATCCCCTAGGGTCTGAAATTCCCGTACACCAATTAGTCCTCTATAATATCCCTAATTCATCTCAAATTTATCTAAAAAATTTTGACACAAGCCAAAATTAGGTTGATGGTCCAATCATCAAGATAAATAAGTTAACCTACTAGACACTAAAAAGATCGATTCAATGTTTGGAAAATTTCCAGAACCCTAATTTCAAGCACATTTATTAAGCATGTTAGTACCATAAAAACAATATATATCTTATCACATAAGAACCTTATCTAGGTTTCATAACCAAAATACTTACATTATAAGTCATTAACTAAGTCAACTCCATCAACTTTCAAAAAGTTGACCAATGTTGACTTTGACTTTATTTAATAATTGAATCAAATTCGATTAATTCTGAAAAAAATCCAGAGTCTTATACACATTCTAAATGTGTCAAATAAAAATTCTAAAACCTAATTCTTAGGAATTATTTATTAATAAATAGGAAATAGCAAGCACATCACATGTGTATGACACTTGTCACATTACTTCTAATACTAGTCAACCATTATATCATGTATGCATAAGCTAATCACTTTAACAACAAGTGTCACACATCTCATACATGTGAAACATCTCATCTTGCATGTGTATGCATAAAATTTATAAAAATTTTTTTATAAAAATTAATATGAAATTTTCATGCATGCATGTTCATCACATTTCTAGAATTTCGAAAACTTTATACATGGATCAAGCTGAAACTAAATTCGTAATAAAATAGCAAATGACATTAAATTACATTTGTTAACAGAAACATATAATAACATATTATAAATATATATGTGAAAGAAAATCGAAATTTTTTTCTAGAATTATTAAAAAAATTTGAAAGTCAGCACATGTATTCAACTTTCTAGAAATTCCCAGAAATCAACATATTAATAGTCTGGATATTAGGTCTAAATAAAATAGCAAATGGCCTTAGATTGAAATTTACTTCCACAGAAACATAACATAACATCTTATAAACATTTATGAAAAATAAAGTCAGAAAAACCATTTTTCTACATTTTACATGAATTATTCCAAATCAATATGCAAGTCAGTCATAACCTACCAAACACTCTGCACATGTTCAATACATCATCTATAACAACCATAAACTTGCTCTGTTACCATTGTACAGTTAGTTGCATGCATCACATGAATATGTATGTAGAAGAAGTTTGGAATCAAGATTTTGACACCATGACAACCTGAAAATTGTAGAAACATACATGCATGCAAGGATATGTAAAGAACATGAAATAACAAAACTTTTTAACTTTTGTTTCTCCTCCTTTCTTTTTTTTCTTCGTGTTTGGGTTGTTGCAAACCCCAAAACTTGATCACCCAAGAACATGTAAAGAATACGAAGAAACAGTGAAGGGTGATTTGAGCACCAAACTAGATGAGTTCTAGTAGATGCTCAAGATGATGGAATATAGATTAAAAATCTTGTTGCATGCACTTTGATTCATGCAACAATTGCATGCACTTTGATTCATGCAACAATTGCATGAATTGCAAGAACAAGGTTCTTGATACATCTCACTCACTCTAAAACTCTTCTAGAACCCTTAATCTCTCTCACTTGAGTGTGTAAGAAGTGGTAAGACCTCGTGTACATGAGTTAAGAACTCACTTATATACTCATTAATGCCCTCTGTCACGATCGTGGCCTTTTATAAAAAGTTGGGCTCACCTTCGACCACGATCATGGCCTATGAGTCACTATCTTGGCCTTCTTAAAATTGGTCATACATACTATGTTTTTCATTCAATATTTTATGTCTGTGAACATTAGGTTCTTGGTTTTTTAAGGCACTTGAATTAACTCTTAATTTAAGTAAATCATGAACATGATGCCAATTTACTAAAATATAAGTGGATTAACACATGAACTCTTCAATAGTTAATTATCCAATTTATGAACCTTTATATAGACAATTACTGTGCGTCCTTTCAATATACTATACCCCACTTGGCTCAGAGTATGGGCTATATGTCAACTCTCACTAGATTGACTAGGTCACATCTAGTCCAAGTGACGTTAGTTCTTGTCTTGGGATCTCATTACTCTATGTTTCATTAAAGACTCTCTTCATGAAACATAACTGCTCTAGCTAGAGACTCCTGAGTAATGACCACGATAAGAGGACATGGTTATCATCTCCTTCTATCAGGAGTGGTGAATCCTTTATTGCTTACACAATTACCTTCGAATACCAAAAGCTGTACCCAATCACCACCCTAAGAGTAACCTCATCTCAAGGTAACAAGGAATGATGTCAAAGCATATGATTAGTATCTAAGATATCCTTAAGTATCTCAAATCTAATGATATTTGCACCATTTCTATAATGAGATTAATCATTGACATTCGATAGATCATCCATATGATAATCTCATAGTTGGTCATCCGATGTACGTACTACTCGTAGTAAGCATCCACATGATAACTCTAAACATCTCATGTTTACAGTTTATGAGATCTACTGTTTGACCAAATCAAGAAGTATAATATGTGCTAGTCTGTCTGGATTAATAATGTCCTGTCTTATTAATCCTATGACTAAGGATTATTTAGATACTAATATGATTGCACATGATAGGAATCTCATTTTCATGTTCTCATTATGATTTCCTTTATGCTATGTTTTCGTATCATGGACTTCATTAATTTGATTTAAAATCAACATCAATTTATATATAAAACATTGTCAAACTAATGAAAAAGGCCTTTAACTTTATTAATCAAAATAAAGTCAGTATAAAAGTGATAAAGGTGATTGCCTTTAGAGCACTACTCTAACAGGAAGAGGGGAGCTGGTGATGAGTAAAATGCTAAGAGTGAATACAGGTCAACAACTCCTTTTTTTTCTCCTTCGGTTTTAAAGCAAGTATAGTTGCTGGAAGATCTATTTTCTCTTCGGTTAAGCCTTATCTTCTAAGGTTTTTAAGATAGTTTTTATCAAAATAAGGGAGCTGCCAGCTGGGAGGTGTGGAGAGAGCAAGAGTCGGTGAAACAAAGGCCAAAAAGAGAGGAGAGCTACGAGAAGAGAGAACTTGTGGCAGAAGCTTACGTTGATGGTGAAGGTGGTCCATTATCTCAATTTGTCCCATCAGTGAATAGTGAGCAGAATGAGTAGTAGCATGAAAACCTAAGAGGACAAGAGAGCTGTAGGAAAAGAGGAGTTGTGATAGTTATGAATTGCAACACATTTTAGGGTTAATTTGTTACGTATTTAGTGTTAAAATGAGTGTTTAGTGTGTATTTAGGTTAGGATTGCGTTAATTTATGTGTTTAGGTGTTTTTAATGGGTTAGTATGGGTCTTTAAGCTTAAATTTTATATTTTTTAGGTACCTTGATGTGTTTGTCAGTGTTTCAGGGAGAATGGCGAAGAACGGAGAAGTTTCGAAGAGTATCGGGCCAAAACCATAGCCCATAATCATGGCACAATAGGCCACGATCGTGATGGATAGAGGCAAGCCAACAGGACCAAGATCATGATCAAGATTAAGAGCTCTAAACTAGGCCATGATCGGGCAGACATGAAAATAGCTGAAAACATTAAATTTCGCGAAACATTTCAAACCATTTCGACGCTGAATCAACTGTAGGGCTTCTAAGGTGTAAATAGAACATTAAAGAACAGAGAATAAGCCTTTTAGCATCAACCAAATTTTGAAACCCTAGAGAGCTTATATAGAGATTTGAGGAAGGAGACGAAGGAAAAGAGACACGGAGAAGAAGCTTGACATGAAGTGCTTCTCGAAATAGGTGCTTTCCTACTGTCGCTACCTCCTCGAATCCGTTCCGAACGTATTTTCCAATTTATTTCAGTTTTATTGATGTATAAAATTGAGATAGTTGTTAAGAATAGGTTTTGTTGAATGTCGATTTTTGTCTAAACTCACCTTCAAGATTTTTGTCTTTAAGATTAACAAAGTTTGATTTATTGTGCTTTCATTGAGTTATTTTTGATTCAATATCTGTTCTTAATAATTCGGCAATAAACTGAGAAGGTGAGCCGAGAGAATATCATCAAATTAAGCTAACGAGAGTTGGGTAGTTTGATTGATAAGAATTGAATCAAACCAATGAAATTGTGTAACAAGAGATCGAGCATAGGCTTTTGGTAGGTAATTGGCAATTTTAAAACTAATTTAGGTTTTGGGTTAATTGGAAATCGTGAGATTACAATTCCATAATTTAAATTAGGGATTATAAATTAGGGTTAAGGATTATAACTCGAGAGAGAGTAATCTACCCTAAGACCATCTAGACCAGATAATTCGGTGATTCCATAATTGATTAGATTTTCATTAATTTTGGATTAAAACCCCATTTCTCTCAATTGGTCACTTCTAGGTTGATTTGTGATTGGTTGTGCAAAATTGCTATCTGTTTATATTTTCTGAATTCAATTATTAATATTGCTTATTCTAATGGTTAAATTTCTGCATTAGTTATTCATTTAGATTTATTATGAAATTTAGTCAAGCTTTAGATTTTAGGATTAGATTATCCTCCTCGTGGAAATGATACCTTAGGTACTACGAGAACGACCTATGTGCTTGTGGAATTATCAAGGTTATAAATATTAAAATTTGTCATACGTAAACCATCGATCAAGTTTTTGGCGTCGTTGTCGGGGAGGCGAAGTTTAGTTTTATAGTTTAAGGTGTGTTAAGCTAATTTTTAATTTTTGTTTTCATTTCTTTTGTTTCATTTTAGAATCGTGCTCTTGTATGAACACGAGTCACAAGAGGTTCGAGTTGTGCAGTGGAGACGTTAGATTTAAATATCACTCGACTAGAGCGAACCTTAGGAAACCTTGGCAAGACAAAGACCAAAAGATATGATAATCAACAATGGCTGAGGAATTTCAATGAAATATGGATGAGGAAGCAAGCCAAGGACGGCAACAATGGACCCTAATGGACTTTGTGAGGCCAGGCTTCAACCCGTCGAACCAGGAAGTAGTTAGGTTGCCAATTCAAGCAACCTCATTCGAGATAAAACATACACTTCTAAACCTGCTTTAGTAGAACGTGCAATTCTATAGATTGGTGAACGATGATCCGAACGTGCACATTGTAAATATCCTCAAGATCTGTGATACTTTTCAGTATCATTAGATGCTTGAGGATGCAGTTAGGATTAGGTTGTTTCTCTTTACAGTTAAAGATAGGGCAAAGGTTTGGTATCATTCACTGAGCCCAGCCAACATCACGATGTGGGACTAACTAGCTCGCGTCTTTTTAGATAAGTACTTCCCGTTGACTAAAAAAACTAAGATTATAAAGGATCTCACCAATTTTCAAAAAGGTAATAGGGAGTCGATTTACGAAGCGTGGGAAAGGTATACGGACTTGCAAAGGAAGTGCCTATACCATAACCTACCCAAGTAGTTCCTTTTGTAGACTTTTTACAATAGAGTGAACCACCATCTAGAGGAATGATTGACACATCATCAGGAGGATCTTTGATGTAAAAGATTGTTGATGAAGTAGAGGAGCTAATTGAGGAGATGGTGAGCAATAGCTGCTTATGGAAAAACAAGCAAGGTAGGCATTCTACTACCTTCAAAGAGCAGAAGGGATTCATCACGGTTGATCAAATAACTGAGATGTAAGCAAAGATTGACAATTTGACTCGACAACTCAATAGCATAAAGGCATCGTCCTCAGCTCTGATGAAGGTTGGACATCAAAAGTGTAGGCTTTATGGACAACCAGACCATGAAACTGTGGACTTCTACTTAATGAAAGAAGACAATCAGGAGCAAGTGAACTATATAGGGGCACAATATAGACGAGGATAGGGTAACAATCCCTACTCGAATACTTACAACCTTGGGTGGAAGAATCACTTGAACTTCTCCTGGTTAAATAATAATAGAGGACAATTTTATCCTTAAGGTCAATTGAGCTTTCAGCAAGATAAGGCAAGTTCGATGGAATCAAAATTAGACAAGATTTTAGATAAGATTGGAACTTTAGATAATGTACAAAAGAAGCTAGAAGATAGCTTTAAGCAAGTCACTAAGAACTATGCTTCCTTAATCCATAATCTTAAAGCTCAAGTGAATCAATTATCAATTGCCCTTCTATGCAAAATTTGGGAAATGTGTCTAGCAGTTCAGGATGAAATTCAAAGCTGCAACTAAAGGCTGTTACACTTCTAAGTGGGAAGGAACTTGAACCACCCACAAGGATAATAGAGGAGCACACCCAGCCAGTTGAGAAGAAGCAAGAAAAGGATAAAGAAGTGTACATGAGCGAATATCCTCCTTATGTTGCACCTCCACCGTATCTACCTAAGGTTCCTTTTCCTCAACAATTACAAAAGAAGAAGTTAGATGAACAATTTGCAAAGATCGTTGAGAAGTTAAGGTCGTTACAAATCAATCTCTCCTTTGTTAAGGCATTAGAAGACATGCCAAAATATGCAAAAAATTTAAAAAACATATTATCGAAGAAGCATACTTTGGAAAATAATCAGACGGTAGCTCTAACTAGCACTTGCAGCTTAATTTTCACTAGTAAAATGCCTTCAAAATTGAAAGATTGAGAAAGTTTCACAATACCTTATGTGGTTGGTGAATTAGAATTAACAGAGTGTTTGTGCGATTTGGGAGCTAGCATCAATCTTATGCCTTTGTCGATATTCAGGAAGATGGGACTAGGAGAGGTCAAGCCCACATAAATTGGCTTATCAATCCATTAAAAGACTGTATGGAATAGTGGAAGATGTTCTGATGTAAGTGGATAAGTTCATTATTCCAGTAGATTTTGTGGTTATATACTTTGAAGAAGATAAGAATTGTTCACCGATCTTGGGTCAACCATTTATTAATTCAGGAAAGGCCATAATTAACGTTCATGAAGGGAAATTAACACTTCAAATAGGCAAAGATCAAGTCAAATTCAATATGAATAAAGCCTTAAAGAATCTAACAATATGTAGTGTATGCATGAAAGATGAAATTATGGATCAAAATTCGCATGAACAAGTTGAGAGTTGCATAACAGAAGTGCAATCATTGGAAGCAGAGGATGACTATGAATATCAAAATCATGAATCTAAAGCAGATGATGAGATGGAGGTGGTAGATGTTTAAGTGCATCAAGACAAATTAGTTCGAACCGAAGCACCCACACCACCATCTTTAGAGAAAGCTCCAACATTAGAGGTTAAGCCTTTACCCACACACCTTAAGTATACCTTCCGTGGTGAAGGTCAAACATTGCCAATAATAATTTCCAACCAACTGAATGAAAAGCAAGAAAGTAAGGTGGTGGAAGTTGTTAAGAAGAGGATGAAAGCCATCGAAGGGTAGATTGTTGACATTCAAGGAATAAGACTAAACGTCTCCATACATTGAATAAACTTAAAGGAAGGATGTAGAATAGTAAGGGAACATCCATGGAGACTAAATCCTAACATGAAGGAGATACTTAAGAAGGAAATCATAGAACTCCTAGATGCAGGGATAATTTATCCTACCTAAAAAAGGCATAATGATAGTGATAGTAAGTGATAGTGGAGAAGTAATTTCAACAAGAACAGTTACAGGATGAAGAGTAAGTATAGATTATCACAATCTCAACTCAATGACTAAGAAAGATCACTTTCCTCTCCCATTTATAAACCAGATGATAGAAAGGGTAGCTGTCCATTCATTCTATTGCTTCTTAGATGGATATTCGGGGTATAATCATAATTTAATCTACCCTTATAACTAGAAGAAAACCACATTCACTTGCCCCTGTGGTACCTTCATATACGGACGGATGCCTTTCAGACTTTGCAACGCTTCAACCACATTTCAGAGATGTATGATGTCCATCTTCGCTAACATGATACAAGACATAATAGAGGTGTTGATGGATGATTTTTCAATCTTTGGAGATTCTTTTGATATATGTTTGATTAATTTGGACAGAGTTCTTCAGACACGTGAGGAGTTACAGTTAGTGCTGAACTGGGAGAAATGTCATTTTATGGTGGAAGAAGAGATAGTGTTAGGACATAAGATCTCATATTAAGGATTTGAAGTTGATAGAGCAAAAACAAAGGTGATAGAGAAACTTCCACCACCATGTAATGTAAAAAGGTGCAAGGATTTTTAGGTCATGCAGGATTTTACTGTCGATTCATCAACGACTTTTCACAAATTGTAAGACTTTTGACAAACCTTTTAGTCAAGGATGGTCCCTGCTTATTTGATGATAAGTGTATGTCTGCATTCAACACCTTAAAGGAGGCATTAATATCAGCACCAATTTTATCACCACGAAACTAGACACTTCTTTTCGAAGTTATATGTGCTGCAAGTGACTAAGCTATTTTTTGCATTTTAGGCCAAAGGAAAGATAAGAAGCTGTATGCAATCTACTATACCAGTAAGACTCTAGCAAGACCCCAGCTAAATTACACCACTATAAAAAAGGAATTACTCACAGTAGTGTACACGTGTGATTAGTTTTGACAGTATCTTTTGGGTTCAAAGGTAATTGTATTCACTGACCACGCGACACTAAAATACTTTTCAATAAGAAAGATGTAAAACCTAAGCTCATTCAATGGGTATTACTTTTGCAAGAATTTGATTTACAGGTGAGAGATAAAAAGAGATAAAAAATGTTGTTTTAGACCACTTATCCAGACTTGAGAGAGGGGAATGCAAGCCAAATAATGAAATTAATGAAAATTTCCCTGATGAAACTTTGATGATACTCTAGAGCTTGACTACACCATGGTTTGCAGATATCGCCAATTATATTATTGGTGGTAATCTTCCGTCAGATCTCTCTTATCAACAAAGGAAGAAGTTCTTGCATAACTGTGACCATTATATATGGGATGAACCAACCCTATATAGAGCTTGTGCAGATGGGTTAATGCGATATTGTGTGCCGAATGAGGAAATGTTAGACATCTTAAAGCAATGTCATAAAGGTTAGTATACTAGGCATTATAAAGCCAATAAAACAGTGGCTTGAATACTAGATAGTTGATTTTACTAGCCATAGTTGTTTAAAGATGCACAAACCTACGTGGCACAATGCGATCGATGCTAGAGAGTAGGTAATATTTCCAAGAGGGATGAAATGTCTTTAGCTCTATATCTCTTATCCCTATAAGGTTTTACTCCATTAGCAGTTTTTTTAAAAAAAACTCCATTTATTCTGGTGTGGATGGAAGGCAGGCCTATATATATTTTTTTTAATAGGACTCCTTAAGAGTGTTGTTTCTATTTACTATTATCTAAAAATAATCAAGTTATCCAACATTCAAGAAGTAAAAGTCTTCGATGTTTGGGGCATTGATTTTATGGGTCGTTTCCATTTTCAATGGGGACCATATATATTTTAGTGGGGGTTAATTATGTTTCATGTAAGGCCAAAGCAGTAGCATCTCCAACCAATGATGGGAAGGTAGTGCAGAAATTCATTAAGCAGCTATTTCACTAGTTTGGAGTGCCACGTACAGTAATAAGTGATGGAGGCACACATTTTTGCAACAGATCTTTTGATGCCCTCTTAAAAATATATGGAATGCACCACCGAGTTGCTACACCTTACCATCCGTAGACCAATGGCCAAGTGAAAGTTGTTAACAGGGAGCTGAAACAAATTCTGGAAAAGACAATGAACAACTCCAGAAAGGATTGGGCAATAAAGCTAGATGTTGCCTTATGGGCTTATAAGACAGCTTTTAAAACACCGTTTGGAACAAATCCTTATAGGCTTGTGTAGTAAGCTTGTCATATTCCAGTTGAATTAGAACATAGAGCATACAAGGCAATTAGAGCATTAAATTTTGATTGGAAACAAGCTAGTGAAAAGAGACTTCACAACTGGACGAACTTGAAGAGTTTCATTTTAATGCTTACGAAAATGCCAAACTTTACGAAGAAAAAGTTAAGAAATGGCACGATGCTCATCTTAAGCAAAAGAAATTCAAAGTAGGAGACACTTTTTTGTTGTATAATTCACGGTTGAGACTATTTCCAAGGCAGTTGAAGTCTAGATGGAGTGGACCAATTACGGTCATTCAGGTTTTTGATCATGAAGCGCTCAAACATGAAACACTAATAAGGAAACTTTTAAGGTCAGTTGAAATTATTGCAAGATGTGTTTTGGAGGAGCAATTCCTAAAGATAAGGAAGTGATTTCCTTGTCACCAAATAATTAAGATGCTTTCTCGAATGCAAGGTCAAGGTGAGGACCATAAACTAGCGTGTTTAGAAGTTTATTTGCAAATGTTAGGTGTAGTTAGATTTGTTTTCAATATAATGTTAGTATTTTGTGTTGACTATCAGGGGACCATCACCACCTCCATCTCCATGAGATTTGTGTTGAACCCAATTTTTCCTATTCAAATTAGCTTTCAGTTATAGTTTGTTTTTATGTTTTTTTATTTAATTTCTGTTTACTTTAAATTCTGTCTTTTCATGTCTTTTATGTGTTGTGTGTTTCCTTCTCACATTGAGGACAATGTATTGTTCAAGTGTGGGAAGGGATTATGTGTTTTACTTTTGAATGTGATTTTGCATGTTATATTATAGTTATTAGGTTTCATTTTATGAATTGTTTGAATGTGTCAATGGTTTAGATGGAGTGAAATTTATTTAATTTTGAACATAGTCTATTAGGTTGTGGATAATCATTAGCTCACAAAATTAACGAATTAGGGTTCTTTGGATAATTATACTGCTTAATTGAGATTTAGTGTAAGTTTAGCACCCTCCAGATTGTCACATTCATTCATAATTTGAGTCCTTTTCAATTTAAGTAGCTTAACTAGTATTTTTCATAGAAATGAGTAGCTCAAAACAACAAGGTAGGTAATTTTATGTGAAAAAATTGTATGTTTTGATTAATAAATCACTATTCCACTGACCTTCGGGTTATGAATAGAGCTAGTAGCCAGTTGAAAACATAATAATAGCCAAGTGACCAGATCGATACACATCACAAATGTTTGCCTTTGTGTTAAAAAGCTATAATGACGTTTCAACCAAGCAGTTTAATAATAAACATGATTTAGTTGAGTAACCGGATTCATATTCATTGCCAATGTTTGCCTACAAGTAAAAAGACTAAGCCCATGTCCAATAAGTAATAATAATAATAATAAATTAAAGAAAATGTGTTTTCTTAATAACCTATCGGACTTATAATAAGCTTGACCTTTCATGAAAATATAATTAGGAATAGTTACAAGTACGAAGGACCAAAGAATTATAAATGTGTGTATGCAATTGAAAAGGGTAAATAAATTAACATTTGGATTTCGATTAAGTTGTATATTTAGTTTAAAGCCCCTAGACATAGGCTTTTCATGCTAATGGTTCGATGTGACTTGAATGATTGTGTTCAAGATTAAATTTATTTCATAAAGTTGAGCCATTGCCTCATTATTGCATTGTCTGTTATATGTTCTTTGTTTTGTTTTCTTGAGAACAAGCAACCGTTTAAGTGTGGGGATGTTGATAGTTGTGAATTGCATAGTATTTTAAGGTTTAATTTGTTATGTATTTAGTGTTAAAAATGAGTGTTTAGTGTGTATTTAGGTTAGAATTGTGTTAATTTATGTGTTTAAGTGTCTTTTATGGGTTAATATGAGTCTTTGAGCTTAAATGTCATATTTTTTAGGTACCTTGATGTGTTTGTTAGTGTTTCAGGATGAACGACAAAGAATGAAGAAGTTTAGAATTGAGTTTTGGGCCAAAACTATAGTTTATGATCGTTGATAGTTGTGATTTGCACTGTGTTTTAGGGTTCAATTTGTTAGGTATTTAGTGTTAATTTGAGTGTTTAGTGTGTGTTTATGTGTTAAGGGTTATAATGAGTCATTGAGCTGAAATATTATATTTTTTAGGTACTTTGATGTGTTTGTTAGTGTTTCAGGGTAAACGGTGAAGAACAGAGAAGTTTCAAGGAGTTTCGGGCCGAAAACATAACCCATGATTGTGGCACAATAGGCAACGATCGTGACAAAAAGGGATGAGTCAATAACATTGAGGCCACGATTGTGCACTTTTGGCATGGTCGTGACAGAGAGCTTTGATCCAAGCCACAATCGTGCACTTTTGGCCTCGATCATGGCTTGTGTCGAGCTGACACAAAAAACTCAAGTTTTGTAAGACTTTTTTGACTGTTTCGACCCTAGATTAACCCTAGGGCTTCCAAAATATAAATACATCATTAAGAGACAGATGTAGCAAGCTTGAAGAGAGCCTTGGAGAGCCTTCACTTCAGCCACATTCCCAAAAATCATAGAGAGTTATTGAGAGATTAGGGAAGGGGACGAAGGAAGAGAGACAAGGAGACGAAGGTTAACGCGCCGTACTACCTGGAACAGGTGGTTTCTAGCATTGGCGGCCTCCATGAGTCCATTATGACAGTATTTTTCATTTTGTTTCAATTTTATTGATGTATGAAATTGCAACATTCATTAAGAATAGTTGTTGTCGAATGTCGATTTATGTCTAAACTCACCTTCAGGATTTTATTCTTGATATTAATGAAGTTTGACTGACTATGTTTTTATTGATTTATCTGTGATTCAATTTCTGCTCTTAATAATTCGGTAATAAACTGAGAGGGTGAACTGAGTGAAAATAATTAAACCGGTAGAATCATGTAACGAGAGATCGAGCTTCCTAGTAGGTTATTAGACAATTTTAGAACTAATTTAGGTTTTAGGTTAGTTGTTAATCGACAGATCACAATTCCATTATTTAAATTAAGGATTATAAATTAGGGTTAAAGATTATAACTCGAGAGAGAGTAATCTACCCTAAGACTGCCTACACCCGATAATTCGATAATTTCATAATCAATTAGGTTTTCGCTAATTTCGGATTAAAACCTCCTTTCTCTCACTTAGTAATTTCTAGGTTAATTTTTGATTGGGTCATACGATTTGTCACTTGTTTATATTTCTGAATTTTAATTCTCATAATTGATTGTTTGATTGATTTATTTTCTACGTTAGTTGTTTACTCAGGTTTATTGCGAATTTAGTCAAGCCTTAGATTCTAGAATTGGATTACCCTCCTCGTGGGAATGATACCTTAGGTACTACGTGAACGACTCATGTGTTTACAGTATTATTGAGGTTATAAATTTTAAAACTTAGCACACGTAACTAGTCGATCAAGTTTTTAGTGTCGTTGTCAAGGAAGTGATTAGAGAAGGCTTTCACTTTCATTTGTTTTTAATTAAAAAAAGAAAAAAATTAGAGAAGGAGTTTGGAGTGTAAAGTAGAGACACATCGTGTGACATCTTATAGTTAGAATGGACTGAAGAGTTAAATGCTAAAAAGAGGTTAAAAGAACGATCATAAAGGATGTATATTATAGGGAGCAAGGGAAACTTGCTGAATTCAATGAGCCCGAATTTGGTTGGGAAAATCATCATCCTTTTAAGATCCCGTACACTTCGAGTTGGCAGAACCACCCTGAATTCTGTTGGTCCAACAATGTAAGGACTCATTTAGGACATCAAGACATAGTTGAATTCCAATATGATGAATCTAGCTCATGGGATTCCAAGCTAGACAAAATCATAGATAAGCTCACAGATATGGAAAAGAACTAGACGAGAATGGAAAAGAAGGTTGAGCAAGTACCAAAAGATCATGCTTCTTCTATTTATAATCTAGAGGTTCAAATAGGCCAGCTTTTTAGGGAATTTTGTATTCAAAGTGTGAAAAATTATCTGTGTAGTATAAAAGTAAATTCAATAGAGCCATGTCAGGATATCACACCTAGGAATGAGGTAATGCTAGAAGAACTAGCGAGAAACCATGTTGAACCCTACCTTATAGAAGACCAAGAAATCAATAAAGCATATGAAGAAAAGGATGGAAACCCCTTATACTATCTACCAAAGCTTAGTACACCATACTTGAACATCAAAAAATCTTGGGTAGATGTCCATGTAAAGAACCTATCATTAGCATTGAAGGTGATCAAGAGATATTCAACATGAATGATGTATTTAAGAATCCGAAGGTTAATAGCTCATTTAGGATAATTGATGTGTTTGAATCTTATAAAAAACAAGAGGGAAAAGAATAGTTGATGATAACCATTGAGTTTAATGAAGCTATGAAAGTTGCTCTTGGTGAAGTAGAAGAAGTAGAGGAGACGAAGGTGATTAAGGAAGAAGTAGAGCAATTCACCTTTATGCAGGACAAACTATTGGATTCAATGGAAGATTTCGGGAGTTTTGTTGTTCCCTATTATATTGATAGTTAATTAGAAAAAAGGACATTATTGAGTTTAATTGGGTTCCATAATGTTATTCATATTGTCCTTTTGATTATTTTGAAATTTATAGCTTATCTGCAAGCTACAAAACTAAGGTTGAGGGAAAAGGGTGGAAGCAAGCCACTCGTAATTGATCCTAGCTGAGTTCCCAAAGATAGGACGTCGAGTTATCAATATTAAAAGCAGTGCTACATGGGAGGCAACCTCCAGAAAATTATTACCTTTGATTGTTTTTTTAGAACATTTGAATTCCGTAGTTAGGTTTCTTTTTGTTGTTGTTTTGAATAAAATAGCGAAAGGAATAGGATTTTGGAATTATTGGGATGATTGTTCAAGCATGAAAAGTGAGGTGAAAAGGGCCACTAAATAATTAAGTAGTGAAAGTGAAAAGATTAGGGAAAGAACAAAAATTGGGAAATCAAGAAGTGGTGGTATGTTGCAGGCCACGAAAAGGGAGGATGCAATTTTTAAATGAAAATTTACCATTTTTCCCTTTTTACCATTTATATATTTAGTTCCAACTGAAGTTTACTTTTATTTTTACTTTATATCTCTAGAATTCAAGCCTACAAATACTCTCACCTCTCACAAAAAAATTTGAACCTACCAAATTCTTCCTAATTCTACCCAATTATGTCGTGCATTAAACAATCAGCCCAATGAGACCATATAGACGACAGTAAGTTGCAGAACCTGGGAGAAGAAATTGAGTAGCAGACTTTGGTGCAACCTTCCCGATCTATATAGAGGAGGAAGGTACTTGTTTCCAGTTCCTTAATGCTAGATAAATTTCAATTCCAAAATACTTTGATTTTGACACTAGAGTTGTGTGAAAGGGTAGAAAACCTAGCTAAGAGAATCCAGTGGGCCCAATTCATACAATTCCAATTTCTTGTTTATTAGGAGCTTACATTGGAATTCTTCACTTTACTAAGTTATGATCCTAAGAAACCCAAGGAATTATGATTTAGCTGAGAGGAAGGATGTACAAATTAAATGTAGAACTCATGTGTGAGATGTGTGGATTCCCCGAGTCCTCCATCATCAATCAACATGAGGATTTTCATCCTTCTCAATATTGGAATGAGCTTACTAGAATTGAGCGATTTCACGCTAAGAAATCTCATAACAACATTATAAGGTACCATGAACACTTGCTGCTACACAAATTCAAGTGTCAACTAGTTTTTGACAAGTCAGAAACCAATAAGTTTTCCACAAAAGAACTTTTTATATTGTGGTGTATGGACCACAGTATTCTAGTATGCACATCCACACATGTGCTAAAATCTATTGTTGCGGCTCCACACAAGTGAAGCAACAGTCTAGGAACGGGTACATAGTGTCCACCATTGTGGAATATTTTGGGGTAGATCGGAGTTGACTAACTGTTTGCTTACCTGATTTCCTCAACCCCACTATTTATGGCTAGCTGAAATCTTTAACTCCCATAACATGGAACTTAGGGACATCAATTAGAAGACACATGTCATGATTAGGGCGAGTTAGGAAAGATCAAGTTCAATGCCACCTTGCTAGGCAAAAGTGTCCAGTGACGAATATGAGGAAGAGAAAGAGGAAGAACTAGGTTGGAAGAAGGTTTTGGATGCAATCTCTAAAACCAACTACACTTGCGGAGATGGCACGAACATAATGATATCAGAGTTGGGATATCCAATGGATCCATTGGTATTTCGAGTCTCAGGGAATTCAATAGGATTTATACCTAACCCAGCCTTCAACACCATCACCACTTCCATCTTCATAGGATTTATACCTAACCCAAACTTTTCTTTCCCAAATTAGCCTTCAGTTTTGTTTTATTTTTATGTTTATTTTTAATCATTTTCTGTTACTTTAATTCTGCCTTTTCTTATCTTATGTGGTTTATGTTTCCTTCTCATATTGAGGACAATGTGTTGTTCAAGTGTGGGGAAGGACTCTATGTTTTGCTCTTTTATGTGATTTTCCATACTATATGATAGTTATTAGGTTGCATCGTGTGAATTGTTTGAAGGTGTCAATGAATTAGATCGATTGAAATTTATTTAATTTTAAACATAGACTATTAGGTTATAAATAATCATTAGCTCACAAAACTAATGAGTTAGGGTTCTTTGGATAAATATACAATTTAATTAGGACAAAATGTAAGTTTTGCACCCTTTAGATTGTTACATTCATTCACAATTTGAGGCTTTTCAACTTAAGTAGCTTTACTAGCTAAAACAACAAGGTAGGTAATAAATGCAGAAATTTTTTTATGTTTTGTTAATAAATAACTATTTCGCTGACCTTTGAGTTATTAATAGAGCTAGTATCCAGTTGAAAATGTGATCTAGCTAAGTAACCGAATCGACACACATCACAAATGTGTGCCTTTGTGTCAAAAGGTTATAATAACATTTCAACCAAGCAAATTAATAAAAACATGACTTAGTTAAGTAACCAGATCGACATTCATTACCAATGTTTTCCGCCACGTAAAAAGACTAAGTCTATGTTCACAAATAAAAGAAAAAAGAAAAATGTGTTCTATAATAAAAATCTACTAGATTTGTAAACAACTTGACTTTTCATGACAATATACTTAGGAACAATTATAGGGTCTGAAAGACCAAAGAATTATTAATGTATGCGTACAATTAAAAAGGGTAAATGAATTAGCACTTATATCTCAATTAATTTGTATATTTAGCTCAAAGACCTCAGACATAGATTTTGCTTGTTAATGATTGGATATAACTTGTCAGATTATGTTCAAGATTAAATTTATTTCATGAAGTTAAAGTCAATGCCTCATTTTTGTATTATGTGTTTCATGTTTGTTGTTTTGTTTGCTTGAGGACAAGCAAACATTTAACTATGGCGATTTTGATAATTGTGTTTTGCATTGTGTTTTACGGTTTAATTTGTTAGGTATTTATTGTTAATTTGAGTGTTGAGTGTGTGTTTATGTGTTAGTTTATGAGTTTAATTGTTTTTATAGGTTAGTATGAGTCATTGAGCTTAAATGTTTTATTTTTTAGGTACCTTGATGTGTTTGTTAGTGTTTAAGGATAAACGGCGAAGAACGGAGAAGTTTTGAGGAGATTCAGGCCGAAACTTTAGCCCATGATAATGGCACAATAGGCCACGATCATAACAGAAAGGGACGAGCCAGCAGTACCCATGCCACTATCATGCACTTTAGGCATGGTCATGATAGAGAACTTTGATCCAAGCCACAATCGTTCACTATGGTCCATGATCATAGCAGGCAGGGCCATGATCATGGCCTATGTTAGACTAACACAAAAACTCAAGTTTCATAAGACTTTTTGGACCTTTTCGACCCTATATTAATCCTAGGGCTTCAAGAGTATAAATACATCACTAAGAGACAATTATAACAGTCTGGAACAGAGCCTTGGAGAGCCTTAATATCAGCCACATCCCAAAAAAACCTAAAGAGTTATTGAAATATTGAGGAAGGGTATTAAGGATGAGAGACACGGAGACAAAGCTTGATGCGACGTACTTCCGCGAACAAGTGGTTTCCCGTGTAGTGGTTACCTCCACGAGTCAATTACAACAGTATTTTCTATTTTATTTCAATTTTATTAATGTATGAAATTATGATATTTGTTGAGAATGTTTGTTGTTGAAAGTCGATTTATGTCTAAACTCAACTTTGGGATTTTATTCTTGATATTAATGAAGTTTGATTGATTGCAATTTTATTGATTTATCTGTGATTCAAATTCTGTTCTTAATAATTTGGTAATAAACTAAGGGTAAACTTGTTGGACCCCATTTTTGGAGCCTAACATTGGACATGGGGTCATAAAGCTTGAGCGTGGAGGGAGGCTTAGAATTTGGAAATTTAAAAGAAGAATCCTTCGGAAGCAAAGGCGGGCTTTGCCGCGGCGAACATATGCGAGTAAACCGGCTTCGCTGTGACGAACATATGCAAGTAAACCTCACTAACCCTTCTGGTGAATTATGTCGCAGTGACAAGTATAACTTCGCCGTGGCGAAGTCGTCATGAGAAAAAAAATCAGAATTTCCTTCAGGTGAATTACGCTGCGGCGACAAGTATAACTTCGTCGTGGCAAAGTCTCCATGAGAAAATCAAAATTTCCTTCGAGTGAATTACGCCACGGCGACTTTTGGATTCTCCGCGGAAAAAACCCTATGACAGAACCCATTACCCAAACTACTTATCTTACTAAAATGTAAATTTAAAATCCTTCACCCACATTCATTAATTCAACCCAAAAATAAAATGGATAAGAACATTACCAGAAACAGTTTCTCAAAATTTTAATCTCATTTCCATAATCGAATACTTTGCGAAAGCATGAAAAATCATAGACAAAACCAAACATGTATTTCATTAATATCAAAAGTAAGATTTTTACAAAGGTTTAATGGCATTTTAAGCCACAATACATCATTTACATCATAATCCGAAAATACAAAAGATACTTGAAATGCAGCTAAACCCCTAAATTCCCAAAACCTAACTCAAAATTCAAAAGTATGCCAATTCGGAGTGATGCCGTAACCCTTGACTACTCGATCTCTTGCTCCTCACCTAAAGATGGGACGGAATGGGAGGGGGTGAGCTTAAAACTTGTTGGTAACAATTTTATAGCCAGTAATAACTAAAACCATAGTAAAAATTCACATGGAATCATAAAGCACATATTTTTCAAATTCTCATTCATCAAGCAATTTGTAAGCAATATAAATCATGCATTAAACAAGTTAGTCTACACAGAGCACATCAAAAATCATAAACACGTAAGCACACCGAAAATGGTTTGGGTGGATCCAAAACAGAACGTACTACACATTTCCCATAAGGGTCCTGTGTAGCCGTGAATAGAACGTATTATTGCAATCCCACTTAATGGTCATGCCGTGAACTGATGGGAGTCCATGAAGGAGCTCCATGCCACTAGTGGGTAGGCGGGAGAAGCCTTTTGTCAAAGTGAACTTGACTTACTTAGGGGACCACCACAAACCCACATAACATGTATTTGATATCTTGCAAAATTGTTGCCCAAAAAGGCACATTTTCAAAACTTGATTTTACAACCGTAGTATCTATTTAAAAATCATTTTCACATTCTTCTCATAATTCATCAACACAATATGCTCATACCAAACACATCACACTTTTTCAAAGCACTCAAGAGTTATAATGTACATTCATAAAATAATGGAAATCATTTATTTCCATCATTTGAAAGAAAACATTAATGGCCTACTACTTAATTATAAAACT
The DNA here is from genome assembly GCA_027563885.1 of Erythroxylum longipes. Lineage (NCBI taxonomy): Eukaryota > Viridiplantae > Streptophyta > Magnoliopsida > Malpighiales > Erythroxylaceae > Erythroxylum > Erythroxylum longipes. Next base: position 6,795 of record JAOQMS010048176.1, on the reverse strand, counting down.
ATAACCTACCTTGAAATCCTTGCTTATAAACTTGTTTAGGGATGTCTTTACTCTTGCTCCTCTGGCCTCTCTTTCCTCACTTTATTTCCTTAAACAATAACTAAAATTCTATTTAATTTGGTTTAGCAATAGGAAGGTCATACCTCAATAATTTAAACTATTTCTCATGCTAAAACAAAATTCTATATCTAACTTCCATCCCAAAATTGAAATGCTTAGAGATTGAATTTAGACTCAATTCCTTCATATAATTTGTAGCCCTATGTCCTGAGTTTACAAAAAATTGAAAATAAGTCAATTTGGATAACTACACCAAAAGTTATGCCTAAAATACTAAAGAATGTTCTATACTGGAAAGTTGAGTTCGCCGCAGCTAAACCCAGAAGTTCGCCCCCCGGTGAAATTATCCAGAAACCTACTCCGAGAACGTGGTTTGGGACATTTTTCCTCTTTTTACTTCCCATATTTCATATATAACCCATCTTAATACTAACCCATCTTTTCTACTTCATTATCAACTTCATTCAAACCCAATATCATTCACAACAAATTCATAATCTACTTTTGATCATTAATCCAAACACTAAAGCATTCACATAAACCATTCATCAACTACTTCCTGCATATATTCACTTCTTTTTCACTTTTAACCATCCCTAAATATGCTTCATATAACAATCAAGAAGGGTTAATGCTTATACAAAGTCTTCAAAAATCTCCAAAACCCTATCTTGTTTTTCTCTTCTTTCTCCACTTCTCTTTCTCTATTCTTTCACTCACATACAAGACTACCATTACTTCTTCTCTTTTTATACCTTTAATGAGTGTGAAATTTAGACTTTTTAACCTTTAGTAATCTTCCAAAAATGCCCTTATATCACCTTACAACATTAATACTTTAATTCCATCAATACATGAAATAAATGCTCCGAAACTTGACATAATAATTAAACTCCAAATAAAATGGTTTATCTAGCAGGACCACAAATATTATTCAAAACATACTTAATAAAATAAATAAAAAAATTTCGGGGCCCAACATTTCTCCCTCTCTTAAAAGAATTTTGTCCTCAAAATTATTACCTGAGTCATCGAAGAGTTGTGGATACTTCTCCTTCATAGTTTCCAATGGCTCCCACGTGGCCTCTTCTATAGAATGATTTCTCCACAGGACTTTGACTAACTGAACTGTCTTGTTATTGAGAACCTTTTCCTTGGTGTCCAAAATCTCCACTGGAATCTCCTTATAACTCAGATCATCTCTCAACTGAACCTCAGTGGTCTGAATGATGTGGGATTGATCCGACCTATACCTCCTTAACATGGAAACATGAAAAACATCATGTATCTGAGATAATTCTTGTGGCAACGCCTACCTATAGGCTAGCGGTCCAATCCTCTCAAGAATTTCATAGGGACCCATATATCTCGAGCTTAACTTGCCTTTCTTGCCAAACCTCACGACTCCTTTCCAAGGAGATGTTTTAAGGAAAACTTTCTCACCAACTTCATACTCCATCTCTTTTCAGTGTGCATCAGTATAGCTCTTCATTCTATTTTGAGCTACTTTAAGCTGTTGCTTAACTAAGTTGACCTTGTTAACTGTCATCTGAATCAATTCTGGTCCTATCAGTTTCCTTTCTCCTTCTTCATCCCAGCATATCGAAGTTTGACACCTCCTTCCGTATAGTGCCTCATACGGAGCTATCTGAATCGAATGGTACGAATTATTGTAAGCAAATTCAACCAATGGCAAATGCTCATCCCAAGCTCCTTTAAAGTACATCACACATGCCGTGAGCATTCCCTCAAGGGTTCGAATGGTCCTCTCAGATTGACCATCTGTCTGGGGGTGAAAAGCAGTGCTAAAATTCAATTTTATTCCTAGAGCCTCTTGCAAGCTTCCCCAGAATCTCGAAGTAAACCGAGGATCTTTGTCGGAACCTATAGAATCTGGAATCCCATGCAGTCGCTATCTCATTAATATACTTCTTTGCTAGCACATATAGGGAATCAGTCTGTTTGATTGCTAGAAAATGGGCTGATTTCTTCAATCGATCAAGAATAACCCATATGGCATCATGCTTCCTACTAGTTTTGGGCAAATCCATAAGAAAGTCCATAGTCATTCTTTGCCACTTCCACTGAGGAATGGACAATGGCCTCAACTTACCTGAAGGTGCTTGGTGTTCAGCCTTGACTTATTAACACTCTAGACACTTACTTGCATATTCTGCTACATCCCTCATACCTTTCCATCAGAAATGTTCTTTCAAATCTCTGTACATCCTGGTGCTACCTGGGTGCATGGTATAAGGCGCATTGTATGCCTCATCTAGTATCACTCTTTGCCACTTCCACTCAGGAATGGACAATGGCCTCAACTTACCTGAAGGTGCCTGGTGTTCAGCCTTGACTTGTTAACACACTAGACACTTACTTGCATATTCTGCTGCATCCCTTTTCATACCTTTCCATCAGAAATGTTCTTTCAAATCTCTGTACATCCTGGTGCTACCTGGGTGTATAGTATAAGGCTCATTGTGTGCCTCATCTAGTATCTCATCCTTCACCTCCTTGACATTTGGGATAGAAAGCCTATTTCTGACAGTCATGAGTCCATCATCCCTCACTACCACTTTAGACTTCTTGCCATTCTGAATTTCTTCTTAGAGCTTGTTCAATTCTGTATCTTGTGCTTGTAACTCCTTAACCTTCTCTCTGAGTATCAGTCTCACTCTGAAAGTAGCAACAATGCCATTTGGTTTCTCCTGTCTCAAGCTTATTCTAAGCTTAGCCATCTCTTCCAATAAAGGCATATAAACTGTCTGAATGTGGGCTATTGATGATTTCCTACTTAAGGCATCGGCCACTACATTTGCCCTTATTGGATGGTACTCAATCAATAAATCATAATCCTTAATAAGCTCTAACCATCTTCTCTGTCTCAAATTCAGTTCTTTTTGACTCAATAGATACTTGAGACTTTTGTGATCCGTAAAAATCTTCGTCTGAACTCCATATAGATAATGTCTCCAAATCTTCAAGGCAAAAATCATTGCTGCCAATTCCAAACCATGGGTCGGATAATTTAACTCATATGTCTTTAGTTGTCGTGAAACATAAGCTATCACCCGGTCTCCCTACATCAACAAACAACCTAAACCCTTTCTCGAAGCATCATTGTACACTTTATAACCCTCATATCCAGTAGGAAAAATCAAGACTGGAGTAGTTGTTAATCTTTACTTGAACTCCTCAAAGCTTTTCTAACATTCCTCACTCCAGATAAATTTCTAATTCTTCCTCAATAACTTGGTCATCGGCGCAGCTATAATAGAAAATCCTTCAACAAATCTCCTATAATATACTGCCAGACCCAGAAAACTCCTCACTTTTGTCACTGTCTTTGGTGCATGCCAATTCACCACTGCTTCAACCTTCCTCAGATCAACATGTACCTTATCTTTAGAAATCACATGTCTAAGGAATATCACCTCATGAAGCCAAAATTCACATTTGTGAATTTATCATAAAGCTCCTTCTCCCTCAATGTTTGCAATACTATTTTGAGGTGTTCCTCATGTTCCTCTTCATTCTTGGAATATACCAGAATGTCATCTATAAACACTATGACAAAGTGATCCAGATACTCCTTGAAGACCCTAATCTTTGCCTTTTAGGTCTAGAGGTAGTAAGTCCACTACCAATTTAGCACCATCAATGAAGAGTTCACAACCCTTATACACTTTACTGATTATCACATTCCTCCCTAGAGGTGTACTAACAAGGAAAGGACTATTCAAAGGCATTAAATTCACACCATGTAAAATCATACTTGTAGAAACAAATGAATGTGTGGAGTCAAAATCAATCAAAACATATGTTTCAGAATTAAGTAACTAAGCCATACCCGTGGCAACTTCAGGTGCAGCTACAACTTCCTCCCTTGTCATGGCAAACACCTCATAGCCTTCCTTACAGCTCCAAAACTGCCCACTTCAGTGACTAGCCTAGTTCATACTGTTTCTGCTCTCCTTAGGGCTTGCAACTGCGACCTCTCTTGCCTTGTTACTTGGGGACAGTCTCTAATCATATGTCCCTTATCTCTATATTAAAAGCATGCTCCAGGTAACTTGAAGCACTCTCCCCTGTGTAGCTTCCCACAATGCTCACATTTACGGTTCATGTTCCTACTCCTCTCCACCCTGCTATTGCCTCCTACTGTTGAGGCTTGCACTAACACTGCCCTTGCTTGCTTGTTCTTAGCAGAGGCACTACTCCCCGCCTCACTCTGTATACAGGAGCTCTTCACACCCCTCTCAGGTATTGGAGCACTCACCCCCTTTCTGGAAAATTGCTCCTGATTCTTCCTCTTCCTGCTCACTTCATTCCTTATATTCTCTAGTTTTTTAACCTGGAGTGTAGCATCTACCAACTGCTGGTAGTCACAGAAATTATGGATCAAGACTTTCTTCTTGATCCCCAAATGGAGACCTCCGTCAAACTTACGGCATTTATCTTCCTCATTCACCACAATGTTGGTTGCATATCGGGAAATCTAAGTGAAATTTAGCTCATACTCACTCACACACATGTCCTTCTGTGTGAGATTCAAAAATTCCCTGGCCTTCTCTTGTACATAAATCCTAGAGATGTATTTCCTCTTGAAAGCTTCCAGAAAGTCTCTCCATGACAACACCAGAGGCATATCCTGACTGTGGAGCATTGATTCCGACCAATGAAGTGCGTTCCCTTGTAGCAAGCTCATTGCATAATCTAAATTTTCCTCATCCGAGTACTTTATCTGAATCAGAACCCTCTCGGTCCTCTTCAACCAGGCTTCAGCCTCTTCCGGATTTGTAGTTCCATTAAAATCTACCGCTCCATACTTGCGAAGCTTGTCATACTATTCACTTTTATCTATTGAAGCTTGCATTGGGACTTGTGACCCTTGGCCCATGGCATATGATAAAGCCTGAATGAAGGCTTGAAAGAATAGTGGATCTATGGGGTTTGTTTGAGGCATAGGAGGAGCCAGTGGAGGCACCTCATTCTGCATACTAGGTGCCTCAGAATCTAGAGCAGAATGTGTCCCAGCATCTTGTGGGACATAGGATTCATCCGTGCTTCCTTGGCGAGAGTGAGATTGAGTCATAGCTCCTTGACTTCTCTTTCGAGATGGCATATTCACTCCTTCAATTTAAAACCATCAAAACCTTTAGTTTATGCAAAACAATTTCAAAGAATGCAAAACAGTTCAAATCATATAAAACAATTTCAAATCATGTAAAACAATTTCAAATCATGTGAAATAATTCGAAGCAATGCAAGCTGTTCATTTAAAATGATGCATGTTCATTTCATGTCCTAACCTACCCCATTTATGTCTAAACCTAGTCCTACACCTGGACCTAAACCTAGTCTCTAACCTAGACCTAAACCTAATCGCTCTGATACCACAAGATGTTGGACCCCGCTTCTGGAGCCCAACATCGGACATGGGGTCATAAAGCTTGAGCATGGAGGGAGGCTTAGAATTTGGAAATTTAAAAGAAGAATCCTTCGGAAGCAAAGGCGGGCTTCGCTTCGGTGAACATATGCGAGTAAACCGACTTCGCCGCAGCGAACATATTTGAGTAAACCTCACTGACCCTTCGAGTGAATTACGTCGCGGTGATAAGTATAACTTTGCCTTAGCAAAGTCGCCACGAGAAAAAAATCAGAATTTCCTTCGGGTGAATTACGTCGCGGTGATAAGTATAACTTCGTCGCGGCAAAGTCGGCACGAGAAAATCAGAATTTCCTTTGGGTGAATTACATCGCGGCTACTCTTGGCTTCGCCATGGCGAAAACACCTGTGACAAAACCCATAACCCAAACTACTTATCTTACTAAAATGCAAATTTAAAATCCTTCACCCACATTCATTAATTCAACCCAAAAATAAAATGGATAAGAACATAACCAGAAACAGTTTCTCAAAATCTTAATCTCATTTCCATAATCAAATACTTTGCGAAAACAAGAAAAATCATAGACAAAACCAAATATGTATTTCATTAATATCAAAAGTAAGAGTTTTACAAAGGTTTAATGGAATTTCAAGCCACAATACATCATTCACTTTATAATCCAAAAATACAAAAGATACTTGAAATGCAGCTAAACCCTTAAATTCTCAAAACCTACTCAAAATTCAAAAATATGCAAATTCGGAGTGATGCCGTAACCCTTGACTACTAGATCTGTTGCTCCTCACCTCATGATGGGACAGAATGGGAGGAGGTGAGCTTAAAGCTCCCAGGTAACAATTTTATAACCAGTAACAAGCAAAACCATTGTAAAAATTCACATGGAACCATAAAGCACATATTTTCAAATTCTTGTTCATCAAACAATTTGTAAGCAATATAAATCATGCATTAAACAAGTTGGTCAACACAAAGCACATCAAAAATCATAAACATGTAGGCACATCCAAAATGCTTTGGGTGGATCCAAAACAGAACGTACTATACATTTCCTATAAGGGTCCTATGTAGCCGTGAACAGAACGTACAATCGTAATCCCACTTAATGGTCATGCGTAGCCGTGAACTTATGGGAGTCCATGAAGGAGCTCCATGCCACTAGTGGGTATGCAGGAGAAGCCTTTTTTCAAAGTGCGCTTGACTTATTTAGGGAACCACCACAAACCCACATACACATGCATTTGATATCTTGCAAACTTGTTGCCCAAAAAGGCACATTTTCAAAACTTGATTTTACAACCGTAGTATCTCTTCAAAAATC
>JAOQMS010048169.1:0-31522 GCA_027563885.1 Erythroxylum longipes | reverse complement strand
TATGGATGAATTTGAGTGGACATAGGAATTTGTGTATGGATAAGATTGAGTTGAAATTTGGTATACTTGAAAAAGCTATCGATTAGACATGTTATGATATAAAAGCATGAAGATGAATTAATAATGGTTAAGGTGTTCTTCCTTGGATTACAACCCACGATATGGTCATAAGCTCACGTTTTATGATATACAGAGCACGAGTTAGGCTTCGAAAACATGGTCTAACATGTGTGGTATCAGAGCAAGCAGGAGTTAGACTCCGGAAACGGGGTCTAACAACTATGGGAACTTAATCTTATGTATTTCTTTAACATTAACAACCCCTTTATTTTGAATTAAATCTTTATGCTCTCTATTTGAAGAAGTAAATAGAGATAAGGAAATATAAATTCAATCACAAAATTTAAATATCAAAATTTAATCAAAAGTAATGTAATATATATATATATATATCAACTTCCTCGCAATTGTTCAAAATATACCAATGGCCAATTTCAAATTTATATTTAGTTAACTTCATAAATTTTCTGACACCAAGTGGCCTTACTTTTTGAGAGAAAACTGATAAGCCATCATCTTTATCAAAATTAAAGTTACATTCTTGTCTATTATATCTTGACTCTATATCATTTAATTGCATCAAACAAGATGTCAAACATTCATTTGCTATATAAGCATCTACAATAAACCCTTCAGGTTAAGTTTTATTACGTACAGAGTGCTTAAGAGAGCTTAAAATCCTAAAGAAACACTATGGTACAGAAACAATTATTACTAGCTAATAACTTAAGAAGAAAAAAAAAGTAAAACTTAATTTAAATTACCTTTCAATGGGGAACATCCTTCAAAATTGAACTGGTCCAAAAAGTTTTGCCTTGTATGGTAAGTGAACTGCCAAATGCACCATCACATCAGAAAAAGATAGGGGAGTACTAGTTCAAGCTTACATAGAATCAAAGTTATGTCTTGTCCCATTTTCTTAAACTCTTCAACTTTCAATGTCTTGCAATATAATTGTTTAAAAAACTTACCCAATTGACCTAAAATTAAAAACACATCCTTTCACAAACACCTACATATTCCAACAGGAATTAATCATTGCAAAAGTATATGACAATTATGGCTTTTCAACCTCAATACTTTTTCCACTTTAACATTCACACAATGGGATATATTAAATACATACCCATAAGGAAAGTTAGTTGATTTAAGAAATTGACAAAATTTTGCTTCTCCATTTTTGATATGTTGTAACAAGAATGTGGAATGATGTATAACCCATAATATCTTCTTTTCAAATGCAAATATTTTCTTATATTTAGGTCTTCTAAGCATATATAGCCTTAATTGTGTCTTTCAATTTCCCATCAAATCCCGTCAAAGTTCTTAAAATATTCTCACAATTTTTTTCAATATGCATCACATAAATATTATGCCTCAATATCAATTCCTTCTAATAGGGAAAATTGAAAAATATGCTTCTTTTATTCCAACTGAGATGAACAACACTTCGCTTTCTCTTTCGATTACTTAAGTGTTTGCTAGGTGTAATGTCACCCAAAAGTGACGGTAAACCACATCATCACTAGACAAGTGTAAAAGAGCTTCACCCCATTCTACTTTGTCATTAAGAAATTTGCTTCTTCTCCATCTATGCCCATGTTTCAAGTAATGACGATGTCCTGTATAATATATTCTACTTTATAACCTTGTTGAATGAATTTGATGGTTACACACAGGACATTCTATATACCCTTTAGTACTCCATCCAGACAAATTCCTATAGGCATGAAAATCGTTTATAGTTGATAAAATAACCGCATGACTTATAAATGTTTCACCTTCAACAACATCATAAGTTTCTAATCCAAGCTCCCAGAGATGGTTTAAGTGATCAATTAGTGGTTATATATACATTGATATACTTATCAGGACCAGTAGGACCTAGAAAAAGTAAAGATAATAACATAAAAGGGTCCTTTATACACTTTTATGGAGTTAAATTGTGTGGCATTAGAATTACTAGCCACATGTTGTAAGAATTACTCATATTACCAATTGGATTAAATTCATATGAGGCTAAACCAAATTGAACACTAAGACAATCCTATGCAAACCATGAAAACTTTCCATTAAAATATTTCCATTCCATTAAGTCTGTTGGATGATGCACATTGTTATCATCAATGAATTTCTCTTTATGCCACCTCATAACTATGATATTTTTGTTGACATAAAGCCTTTGCAGTCGTTGTTTAATAAGGAAGTATCTCAAGATTTTATGCGATATCTTTTTCCTTTTACCATCATCCACTTGCCACCTTGATGTACCATAAATGGGACACATTTCAAGATCTTTACTGTCCTTCCAAAATATAGTACAAATACCTACAAGCAAGTATTGCTATATATCCTAATCCAAAGTCCCTTAGCAATTTCTTTGCGTCATAGTAAGATTTGTGAAATTTGTGTCCTATAGGTAATGCATCATCGAGCTAGTCAATTAACAAGTCAAAAGATTTGTTACTCCATTTATTATAGACTTTCAAATGCAACAACTTCACAACAAAAGATGATTGTGAGAATTTCAAGCACCCTAGCTAGAATTCTTCTTGAGCAACTTTTAATAATTTCCTAAAACTATATTCTATAATAATACCAGTTATATTAGGCCAACCAGTTTCATTCATTATCTCCATATGATTTCCATAAATCTCTAATATCTCGCCAATCCCATTGTCATTAATATCACAATCTTCTACATCATTATTGTTACTATCAACAACACCTATATTAACACTTCTACTACTACTTGCTTCTGAATGTTTGGCATGACAAATCCATAGAGTATAGAGTTTATCTATGCCTCGGATTAGCAAGTGATTATATATATGCATAGATAGCGAATACAACATTCTACACCCATTTGATCTCTTACAAATTGCTTAAAACTCTTAACTCCTTTTAAGTATTCAGTTAACCATTTCCAATGAGACATCTAACTGTTATGCGTGTTACTATACAATAAAAGTAAATTACTTAATTAATAACTATAATTTCAATTTTAGATAACATAATGATAAATCAATACAAGTTCACATATTAAGTTTGATAACTTAACAAACTAAATGGTGCATGGTACTATTAAACCACTTGAATCGAGAAAGAGTATTCTCTTTGTGACTCTTAGGGTTGTGGAATATTTCACCAATAAGCCTCATTAAGGTTGCATTATAAGTTTCTAGCCTATATACCATCCTATGGGTTTATTATACAAAGAATTGTCTATAAATACTAGTGAATTTCTTATGTTACTAGTCCTAAATTATCAATTACAAGTTCACAAACTAAGTTTGATAACTTGATAAACTAAATGGTACGTGGCATTGTTAGACCATATGATTCAAGAAAAGGTATTCTCACTATGACTTCTAGGCTCTTGGAATATTTCACCTATAGGCCTCATTGGAGCTGCATCAGGGGTTTCCGACCTATACACCATTCTAAGGGTTTATTGTGCAAATGATTATCCATAAGAGATCAAACCCATGAAAAATTGTAGTAAATACTTATGTTATTAATATATCTACTCATTAATGATTCCTTCCAATATTCCAAACAACAACATAAAACCAAGACCTCTTTTGCATTCACGCAAAACCCAAACACAAATAAGGATATTATTAAAGTAGAACATATGACACACAATAGTTGGACGACTTACTTGGATAGATGAACAACTATAAATTATAAAGAAGAAGGATGACGTTGGGTGCTTATCGACGCTCTTCAACACAAATTAGGGCTTACAAAAATGATAATTTCATACTTAATATAATACAATTTTTTAGAAGTTTTGTATTTATATCTTTTTTATGCAATGTCATAATCCTAATTTCACCAACGATATAGGTGCTTTTACAATGATATGCACGACTATAAAGCCAAGATTAAGGGTCAATTTATCTCTTCTTCTAACTGTAATGTTAACAAAGTCATGGATATAAACCATCCCAAAAACATAGAGTAAGGACTTAATGACTCCTATCTCTCTATATGTTCTTATGTCATAGTTGTTACTGTTATGAAGTTATATTATATGAATTTACCGTAACCATTCATTATAACATGCAATGCATTTATTAGTTTTCAAATAAGGCAAAAAGTAAACACATATAACTTATCTCATCTTATTTTCTAATATTTAGGGATCAATAATTGATATCACAGCAAATCTTATGTTGACTAAATATCATTACTCCATACAATCAAGATAGCCAAAATAAAAGTGAAAATTACATATATTGGAAAACTAGGATGAAAAGATTCCTTTCTATAAAAGGGTTTATCTTTGAGAAATGCAGAGAATGGTCCTTAAATACTAACGAAATTAGTTATAGATAACGTATAGACTAAGGTAATCAATAATAATAAGAGAATTGGTAAATTATATAACAAATTAATACATTTTTGTTCTTTTGGTGAGTTTCTTAGTGTATCATTTTGATTTATTTCATATAAAGAAAAATGAGTCCATTTTTAATATATATACTCGTTTCTTTTGTATGAATAATGTTTTCAAAATTTTTAGTAAGACTTATAATAATCTTGAATTGATGAAAAAATTGTTTAGGTCTTTATATAGATTTGTAAGGTAAAGGTGTGGCAGACATAAAAGAAGCAAAAGATTTGAGAGATAGAAAATTAAAGAAGAAGAAGAAACCACTTAAAGCCATATGGGATAACACTACTAGTTTAGGGAGTGAGAAATCCAGAAATGAAGTGAAAATAATATGTTTTATAGATAATAATGATGAGATACCCTCTTGTTTAAATTCTTATGACCATAAAGATGATTGTGATGTTGATATTTAATAAAACTGAGAAAGAAAATGTTTAGATCTTGAAAGAGAGTCCAATGATAGGAATAAAACATAAGCAGAACTTATGAAGCACTTTTAACACAATTGTAACAGATCTTTCATCGAACACTATACATATGACAAATTCAACCTAAACTAAAAAAAAATAATGTCTTTTCCTTTTATTCACTAATAACAATCAAACTAAAATCCAACCATTCATAGTCCAAACAAACACAAACAACTCAAAAAACATTGACAACATGTCCAACATCGTAGCTTAAAGCACCAACAATGCATGCACAACAAAAAACCGAAGAATAAAGATTAAATGACTTGGCTCAATCAACAATCATTAGAGATGATGGAAGCAGACAATGGTAGACGGTGGACTCACAAATGAAGAAGACAAAAGGATGGTGAATGGATAGAAAATGAAGAACTTACACTTGGGAGAGGAGAGGCTAAAAGAAAAGGGGGGGGGGTGTCGGGTTCTTTCGATTAAATAGAACCCAAAATGACATCATTTTTCATTGAACAAATGACGTCATTTTCACTTAATTTATTTTTGTACTGCAACATTTGGCGACAATCTCACCAAATGTTAATTAGATGCCAAATATTTTGCTACCAATTTACTAAATTGTTGCCCTTTGGATTAAATAGAGTCAAAAATGACATCATTTCTTCTTGAATTTTTTGATGCTGCAACATTTTCGACGATCTCACTATTTGTCCCCAAATGTTAATCAGACAAATATTTGGCTACAAATTTACAAAATCATCACCCTTTGGATCAAACAAAATAAAAAATTATTTGCTTAATTTGATTACGTGCTGTAAAATTTTGCGACCATCTCACAATTCATCACCAAATGTTAAACGATAGCCATATATTTTCCTACTAATTTACAAAATTGTCGCCAATATTATACTTTTTTTATAGACTTTTATATTTTGCTAAATTTTTAATATATTATAAACATAAATTACTATAGAATTTATATATAATAAATACAGTTTTGTGAGACCAAATAAAATTTTGAAATCATATATATTAAAAGAGATTAATAAAAAGTATAAATGACATTTTTGTTAACTAAATTCATTTTCACACTTATACAGTCATTGTGATTAATATTAAATTTGATCTTTAAAATGACATTGTTGTCAACTAAATTTATTTTTAGGCTTACAATAGGTTTTGATATAATATTAAATTTGATTATTAAGAATATGATATTAATATTTAATATTGATTTCCTTTTTTTACTATATTGCAATTTATTTTTAATTAAATTTTTGTTGTTGTTGTTATTATTATTAATAATAATAATAATATTAATATTAATGTTATTATTATTATTATTATTATGGTCATCGTCATCATCATATATGGTAATTAATATAATGTTACACGAATGTATAGATAAAAATTGTAACTAGTATAATGATTTATGAATTATTACGTAACATATAAATTTTCTCATATCTTACTTTTGTAATATATTACTCTAGTTAATCATAATTCTCTATTTATTATATAAAAATTCCATATTGTTAGATATAATTCACATATTATATATAATTATGTTAGCCAAATGGTAACAGGATACCATTTGGTGATCGGTTTTGAATCCTCACCAAATGGTATATTTCTTCTGACATAATTGAAAACGACATCGTTTAGCTTAACAACAAATGACGTCATTTTCTACTAGGTTGTTAATACGAAAGCAAAGTTATCTTCATTTTCATGTTAGTCGTCTTGTTTCCTCTTGGTAATCTTTGAATGAAGCATTGTCTCCTATTTTAAGGTCCTCTCCTATCTTGTGGTTATCACCATTAAAGAAGCGTTCTCCTCTTTTAAGGTCCTCTCCTATCTTGTGGTTATCACCATTAAAGAAGCGTCGTGTCTTATGTTGATACGTATTATTCTTCTTTTCTGTTACGAAGAACCTTCTTTATTATGCTCTATTTTTTGGGTACATTTTGGAGTTTATGTCTTGTGTTATGCAAACAGTGTTTGAGTTTCCCTTTCTATATGTGTTTGGAAGATGATGAATTGTGTTTCCATGTTGGATGTGTATGGGTAGACTTTTTTTCCACCTTCTATGCTTGTTTGAGGAAACCCTAATAATTGTTTAATGAAAACTCTATTAGAGAATTAAGGTTAAATCAGAAATGGATTCTTACATACATATTTACCATGTGATTGCTTTTACACCAAATATGCACCACTTATAGTATACACATGTATCCATCATAACGACTTTATTTCAATGTGTCATAAGGTTGTGATTAGATATAGCAATTAAAAGTCAGATGGTCAAAACCAAAAATATTGGCAATGCATCAAAACATATATAGGTAACAAACATATAAGTTCGCATATTTCATTCAACTCAAATGGGAATGGTTAATTACTTCATATGAAGAACAATTCCCATCACATCGAGTTTTTTTATTGCTACCTTTCTTACTTTATCTTTTTTTGGTAATATTTTTATGAATACATATATCAATAAATCAAAATTCTTAATTTGAACCATAGCACAATAGGTAAGGATGTTTATATAGACAATTTGGATTGTAATATAGTTATAAAATAAAAGAATAAGTTTATGGCTCAAATGAGCTAACTAGGGATATAGAATTGGGTTGGGTTTTTAAGTTAACGCTTGTAAAGCAATGAAATCCTTTTTATATAGACTTTTTTATTCTTAGACATGCATATATTGATTAGGTATTCAAATGTTCTAGGCAAGTTCTAAAGAAAAATCATAACATAAGACAATACACTTTAAAAAGAAATACATTGATTTCAGTGTTTCAAACTTTTATGGCTCAAAATCTTAAAATTTATTTGAAATCATTTCAACTTTACACGATGCCATATCATTTGATCATTAAAGTTTATAAAAGTGCATAATGCTAGCTAATTGAACCATTCGACATATTTTTATTCTTATTATTAAAAGACCAAATCTTTCAGCATACACAAATTTCAATTTATTAAAAATATATTTTATGAAACCATATATATACTGGATTAGCTCAAAACTAACCAACTAATTATTAAGATAAATTAAAGCTAAATCACAATTACACTACTATTTATATTAGAGGATTCTACAAAGGATGTTTATGTACATAGAAGCAATCATATTTCAGAGCTACAAAGGATGTTTATGCATCCCCTAAACATAGTACATACACACTTGACATTTTCAACCTTGTCATATGAAGTTATCTCACTTGATAGATTAAAAAATTAACAATGCTAGAATGTTGGAATAGTTAAATAAGAATTCTTCTATTGACTTTTTAGAATAAAACTGTTAACATTAATTCATCACAAAATTTCGATGTGGAGACTAGTTTTTGATTGTGGAAATAGGCTCCGCTGGAAGGAATATGGAAAAATTCTCCCCAATAAAGAACAAATCGATGCAGAACAAATCCCCTCATCAAACACTAATAACCACTTAGCTTCCATGGTTGATCTTCTTCTTTAAAGTTTTTAGTATCATCCGAATTACCTTTATTTCTTCTCATTTTCTATTAGGAAGCTATTATATGAACATCTGATTTTATATACTATATGTTATGTTAAGCTTCCTCGAATCTTCAAACGAATATAGATGGAGATGGAGACAGTGGTGATGTCTCAATGGTTCGTACAGGATTAGGAAGATTGGTTGTTTTAGAATAGTGCTCGATTGCAAAAACTATTTGTTCATTATGACGATGATGGAGTTTATCAGTCGGGTATGCATGTGTTTAAATTTGGCTTCCTAATATCGTTTGATTTAGCTTTGGTAGTTCTATACTGTTTGCTCATTAGGCGAAATGCATAGTATGTGCCATTCATCTAATAAAGTCATCTATACTACATCTAGGAAATTGTTCATTGTATGTTCTGAAAATTTAGTTAAAGCAAAGAAATTGTTGGAAGAGGTTATCAATAAACCAAACCCTAAGGGAAGATCTTTAACTATTTTTGTAAGAATTGTTAAACTTCTAATTAATATCTTCTAGTACTTATATACCATATATCATTATATTATATTACTTACCATATTTCAATATTTATATGTATTATTATTATATTGTTAATAAATATTAATGATTAAGAATAGTTGTCAACTTAAATTTATGATGTTTTAATCTTATTAACATTAAAATTTTAGGCATGCTTATCTTTTTATGTTTAAAATGATAAGGCAAACACACACAAGAGGGGGCGTGGATTGAGTGAAAAAAATTTGCAAGGTATATAAAAATGATAATATCCCCTGAAGTAGAATAAGTTTATAAATAGAAAGGTCCTATCACTTTAAAATAATTCTATTAATTTTGAAAACAAAAGGATCATGTTAATTAAAAGGAGCCTACTAGCACTCAAAAACAAAAGAGTCTGTTAATGCTCAAAACAAAAGGAGCCTCTTGCATTATAAAAATAGAAGGAATTTATTATAAAATCTAAGTAGCCTCTCGAAAGTTTGAAAACATAAATATTATAATACAGAAATTTAAAAGTTAAGAAAGAGAGAGTGACATAGTTGATTTATACTAGCTCGGATTATAACAAAGCCTACATCCGGTCCCCAAGTATTCAACTTGAGTATTTCACTATAAAATCCAAGTAGCAAATTTTTACGAGCCTCCCTAAGCTCACAAGTACAGATTTTTCAATGTTCTTCAACCTTTCACACTCATACTGTTTAACAAACCTCTACAAACTCATAACACGAAATGTATAAAGGAATTAGTAGTCTCTCTCAATAAAGTGATTTCACTTTCTAAGGCACAAGGACTTTGATAATTTTCAAGAATATTGATACTGCTAAGGGTTTTTGCAAGTCCCTGTCTTTCACAAATGCAGTGGATCTTCCTTAAGTAGACATTTTCTTCAACTAGCTGTCGCTTAATCTTTGATATCATCTCTGTTGAAATATTTGATATTCAAATGTTATGGTAAACATTCTCTCAAAGCTTAAGGAGCTAATTATTAAAATTAGTAAGCTCTTTTAGATGTCATGAAACCATTTCTAATTAGGTAAGTTCATAAAGAAGGTTTCTGCAAGAAAGGAAGCAATTATCCTTTGTTTCTATTTCCTTTTAAAAATTATATCAGTGCCTATATAAATAAATAAATCCAATTTGAATTTTGAAATATTGTAAAGTTATTATCAAAATCGTTAAATATAAACCTTGGACTAACAATCTCCCCCTTTTTGATGATGACAAACAATAATAGATATATTTTAAAAATACAAATAATAATAAAGAATTTCGAAAGATACCTATAAAATTTATATGTTTAAACATAATTAGAAAGAGCATGTTTTCCAAAGAAAGTATCTTATCATTTTTATATCACAGATTTCAATTTCATAACAGTTACCACAGAATATATCACAGATATATAAAATAAAAAACAAATATATCATTAACGCAACATTGAAATATATCACAGATGTAAGTATATATCATCAATTTTACTCTACCTTTGTCATTATCAAAAAAATAGAGTGAAAGAACTTAAACATGGAAAAATATCATAGGTACGTAAGAAATATCCAAGTGAAAAATAGGAATAAATTTACTTAAGAGAGTCCAAAAGTTTTCTAAAAAGAATTTGCATGTCCAGGATTTGGTTTTGTAGTCTGTCAATCTGTTCACACATTTGATCTTGATTAGAGTGAATGTCCCTCAGTTATTGAAGAATCACGTCATTCACGCTCTGGAGCGCAGGAGAGACTAACTTTTATAAGTTAGGACTCAAGATAATTGTTACTCTCTCTGACTTCTTTTCCACCAACACATTATCCTTCATCTTGTAACTGAATTGGTAGGGAATAAAAGAGTGGAACGTTGCCAGTTCATACCAATTTAGATTGTCAAATAACACTCCAAAATATGCAAAAATCTTGGTTAACAACATCTTTTAAGGTAAGCCACAAGTTCTATTTTTGTAACTTCCCTTGCCCACCATAAACTTCAAGATCATTGTTGCGACATTCATCTTATTGTAGACCACATACATGTCTAAGAAACTACATCTTTCTACTAAGCTACTCCTTTGAAAAATAGAATTAGCCAACATAGGTTAAAGGAATTTTGGTAGTAGGTCCAAGTTTCTACACCAGGGATCTCCCTTTATTGGCATTCTTAGTATTCAGACATATAAAATCCGCAACCTCTCCCAAATCAATGTCAGTAATGTCCCACTTATGATAGGGAAGGTCAGTCCTACCTTTAGGATTTATGCTCAAAATGTTCCCCAAGATTTCTTATATGATCAAAATCTTGCACTTACATATCCATGAGATGATTGCCAGCTTCCCATCAATTTTTTCTTTTCTTATGTGTGAGTAAAAACATCTAACCAATTCATCATACACTGTTTTCTTCAAATTTAAAAAGTTATCACAAATAATAACAATTAAATAGGGAGAGATGGGAATTACCAATTTCATTAAAAAGGAGGGGAGGCAGAATGTGTTCAGTTACTACATTTATTTTTTATAGCATATTCTATACCTTGCTTTAGCTTCCATTGATAGAACAATTTCAATGGTACTGAAGACTCTCCCTTCTGAAATACGATAAGTTTTGATTTTGCCCTTTATGCCTTAGGGACATCTTCAAACATAGCTTCTTCGATAAAAAACTTGTTCCTGGTAATGGCTTCCTTAATGTTCTCTTCATCCATAGGTTCTTTTCCTTTTTGTATCTCTTCCCTTTTTCTTTTTCTTGATTCTTCTTCTTCTTTCCTTTCAGTTTCAGGGGTTTCTTCTTGTACAACTTGCTTTGCCACACTTCCTCTGGTCTATGATCGTCATACCAACCAAGTAGGTTCTTTAACTAAACCATTTTTATTTATTACCCAGTGCACTTCAAACACTTTCTTCTCTTTAGAACTAGGTTCAGGAGTTGTGCAAGTTTTGGAAGAAGGAGTAGGTGTAGTTAGAGAGAGAATGGGCATGTGAAATCTCACCTTTTCATCAGCTCCCCCTTACTAAAGGATTCTTCTTCTTCTTCCTTTTCTTCTACTTTTTTCTTCTCCTTTTTCTTCTTCTTCTACATCTTCTTCTTGTTCTTCTTGTTCTTCTTTCTCTTCTTTTTCTTCTTCTTTGTCTCCACTAGAGTTAGAGAAATATTGTTGTTAAACTGAAGTTTCATTTTTTTAGAGAATGAGTTCGAGTTTAATTCTAGGGATATCATAGCCAAAATATTTCTTTTTCTCTCCAATGGAGTTTCCTGAATAAGTGTTTCTAAAGTTTGGGTATTAGAGGAAACAAAAACTGGTTTAGTAGGAGTGTTCAAAAAACCTACTATTGCAGACAGAGAACAAGACTTAGAAATGAGAGTTTGTTCATGGCTAGAAGTTGAAGCCATAATTTTCTTCTATCCCTTTTACTTCGTTCATGTCATTGACATTTAGGAGTTTTTGGAAGAAGAACAGAGAGAATGCAAAAAATTTAGGGTGAAGATAAGAAAAGAATGGTCCTTCTGAGAAAGACAAATATGAGTAAAAGAAAGGAGTCTACTTAACGATTATAAGGTGTTGATTTCATGTGAGGATTAGCAGTTGTACACACTAATAAAGGAAGTGTGATCATATATATATCTTTTGTCGGTCACGCGCGAAAAGTTGTCAGGGTGGCACACACATTTTTTAAAAAGTTGAAATGATGCCATAAAGTAACTTTCTTTTTAAGACACATGTATCATACTTTGACAAACTGAAAGGAGCCTTATAAAATTAGAGTGGCCTTCTAAACTAGAAGGAGCCTATTGAACTAAGGGGAGGTCTCGAAATTGATAGGAGCCTTCTAAACTAATAGGAGACTACTAATAAGAGGAGGCTTATAAAGAAATAGATTAGAAGAAGCTTACTAATGTTTGCAAAGAGAAGTAGCATAGAAAATTCATACAGAAATAATATCAGATAGTCTACACATACTAAGCTTTTTTCTTTACACTCAAAATCTATCTTCAGAAAGTGGCTTAGTGAAGATATCAACTACTTGATTTTTAGTTTTAACATGTAAAATATCAAAAGTGCCTTCTAAAACATGATCTCTAAGAAAATGATGCTTGATTTCTATATGCTTAGTCCTAGAATGATGCACAAGATTTTTTGTAAGGTTTTTTGCACTAGTATTATCACATACTATAGGAATATGATTAAATTTCAAAGAGAAATCCTGGAGTTAATGGTTCATCTATAAGATTTGAGCATAATAGCTTGCAGTTGCTATATATTCTATTTTAATTGTTGAAAGTGTTGTGCAATTTTGTTTCTTGCGAAACCAAGAAACTAGACATCCTCCAAAAAATTGACAGTGACACTTATGCTTTTTCAATCGACTTTATTACCTACATAATCTGCATCACAATAGCCAACTATGTTAAATGAGTCAGTTTTTGGATACCATAATCTGAAATCTATAGTTTCACAAAGATATAGAAAGATCCTCTTGGCTTCTTGAAAGTGGTTTTCATTTGGGTCTGATTAAAAGTGTGTGCAAAGGCACAGACATAGCATAATAGCTAGTCTTGAACTTGTAAGATATAGTAGTGATCCAATCATTCCTCTATACTTTGGCTCATCTGCATTCTTGCATTCCTCATTCTTATCAAGTTGAATTCTAGTATATATGAGTACCCATAGGTTTGGCATTCTCAAAATGGTACTTCTTAATGAGTTCCTTTGTCTATTTATCTTGGCTAATAAAGATCCCTTTTTCTCTTTGTATAATTTGTAATATAAGAAAGAAAGATATTTCTCCCATCATGCTCATTTCAAACTCCCCCTGCATTAATGCTGAGAATTCTTCACAAAAAGATTGATTAGTAGCACCAAATATTATATCATTAACATATATTTGCACTGTAAGTAAATCATTCTCCTTTTTCTTAATAAGTAAGTTTTATTATCTAGCTTTCTTCTTTCAAAGTTATTCTCAAGTAAAAAATTAGTTAAAGAAGCCTACTTTTTATCGTAGTTAAATGAGCCTACTTTTTACCATACGGAGCTTTAGTCAACTTCATCATATAATCAGGATGGTTTTTATCTTCAAATCCTGGAGGTTGCTTAATAAACACTTCTTGTTAATATATCCATTTAATAAGGCACTTTTGATGTCCATTTAGAATAACTTGAAGTTTTTATAATATGCAAAGGCAAGAAAAATTCTAATCTAGCAACAGAGGCATAAGTTTCGTTAAAATCAATACCTTCTTATAAATAAAAAACCTTGAGCTATAAGTCTAATTTTATTTTTTTAACCATCTTAGCATTTTTGTGAAGTTTATTTCGAAATACCCAATAAGTTCGCATGACTGACTTGTTTTATGACAAGGTACTAGACTTCAAACATTGTTTTTGTCAAACTGAATCAGTTCATCTTTTTTAGCTAAAACTTAGTTTTCATCAGTACGAGCGTCTTCAACGATCATTGGTTTAAATTGTGAGATGATGGAAACAAATTTGTTCTTGAAGGATGATCTAGTTTTCATAATTTCAGAGGGATCACCTAAAATGTAATGATATGTATCAAGACTTCTCCATTCTCTTGATGTTCTTCATTATAGGCTCCTGTTGAGAAGAAGGAGCTTGTTCTATCCTAGCTTCAGAAGGGCCTTCTTGATTTTGTAATTCCAAAGGCACTATAGGTGTATTTGGGTCTGTGATGTATTTTTAGGAGCTAAGGGATGCTCTTCATCATTTGAATCAAGTACTACTGTCGAGGGTAATGCTTCATCAAATACTACGTGTATTGATTCTTCTATCTTCTTTGTTTTTTTTTGTAAACTTTAAATCCTTTACTGACAATAATGTAGCCTAGAATGATAGCTTCATTTGATCTCATATCAAACTTTTTAAGGTTGTCTTTTTCATTATTTAGAACGAAGCACTTGCAACCAAATGCTCGAAAGTAGGCAACATTTGGTTTTCTTCCTTTCCACAACTCATAGGGGGTCTTTTTCAGAATAGGGCTTCTAAGGCACCTGTTAAGTATATAACAGGTAGCTGACACAGCTTCTGCCAAGTAACCATGAGGTAAACCAGTTTCGTATAGCATTGTTCTAGTCATATCAACAAAAGTTTTGTTCTTTTTCTCATTAACTCCATTCTGCTTAGGAGTCCTTGGGCATGAAAAATTGTGAGATATCTCGTTTTCATTTTCTGTTATCGAATTCTCCTCTATGATTGCTCTGAATAGATGTAATGCAGTGCCCTTTTTCAATCTAAATTTTTCTGCAAAAATTTTAAAGACATCAAAAGTATCATCCTTATTTGATAGAAAATAAACCCATGTAAATCTAAAATTATCATCTACTATAACAAAATAGTAATGTTTACCATCGAAACTTTGAGTCCTGGTAGCACCAAATAAGTCCATTTGTACAGGTTTAAGCACCTGGTTAGTAGACAAAATATTTTTAGGAGGGAAACTACTTCTAATTTGTTTTCCTTTTAAACAAGCTTCCCGGACCTGATTTTCTCAAATTTTAGGTTAGGAAATCCTCTCACTAACTCATTTTTGGACAATTTTGATAAGATGCTCATGCTCGGATGTCTAAATCTTCTATGCCATGAAAAAGAATCCTTTTTTATAGAAATAAAACATTTGACATTTTGTGAAGACATATCTTCCAATTGAGCACAATATACGTTTTGATTTCTAGGACCAACAAAAATAATATTATAATTAAGATTACCAATAATTTCACAATGTGATGCATAAAAAGTAACTCTATAACCCTTATTACATAATTGACTTGCATTTAATAAGTTATGTTTCAATCCATCAACATAAAGAACGTTATCAACAGAAGTAGAGTTAGAGTCACCAATTTTACCAATTCCAATGACTTTTGCCTTGTTTTTATTAACAAGACAACATTACCTCCGTCTTTCCTTTCAATATAATTGAAATGTGATATTTCACTTTTCATGTGTGTCGATCAACCGCTATCAACTATCCATTGATTTTCTCTTATCTCTATTATGAAGCATAGCTGCAAAATATATTATCTCATTAGGTACCTAAATTTTTATAGGTCCTTTTACGTTAGTAGTTTGACCTTTTGGTCTTCCAACATACATTTAAAATAATTTCTTAATTTTCAAATGTTAGAGGAATGACTAATATGACCATGTCTACCACAGTAATTGTACAAAATATATGAATGAGAATTAGTGTAATTTTTGCTATTTATTAGGTTCCTATTGTTTTAACTATGGCTACTGCTGGAATTAACAAAGAAATTCTTGTATTTCCTAATATTATTGCTTTCATTATATGCTATTTTGGCCTTATTAAAAACACCCTTACCATTCCAAAGTAATGCATCAAGATTTTTCCTTCACTTAACAAAATTGGCAAGATCTTTTTCTAAAGAAGCAACTTTTTCTTCTAACTGTTTTACTTTAACAAAATCATTTTCAAGCAATGCACTATCTAACTGACTTAGCTTTTACTCTAAGAATTCCCTTTTAAAGACTGTTTGGTTGTTGTCATTTTCAAAAGACATAATTCCAATGATTCAATCTTATTCATCAAGGATGCATCATTAATTTTTGACTTCTCATTGTTTTTGAAGTACTATGCTATTAATTTTTATACTTATCGTATAGTTTCTGATATACATCTCTTAATTCATTAATTTTAATATCATAGTTAGAATAATATACCTCATCATCTCATAATTTGACCATAAAGTAAAAGTTGCTGACTTTCTTCAAGTTTTTCTTCTTCAAAGTTTTCAAAGTCCTCATCTGACCAAGCTATAGTCATTGCTTGCTTTTTAGGTTTTCTATTTTTTGATTTGTCTTTTTGAAGAAGAGGGCATTCTGGTCTTATGTGTCCAGGTTTCTTACAGTGATAGCATATGATTTGATTGTTTTGTATTGCTATTATCGCTGCTACCTTTTGATAGTAATTTGTTAATTCTAATTTTCTTATTTCCTTCTCTTTTCTTGATGAGCTTCTTTTATAGAAGTGAGCACATTTTCTGATCATGAAATTGAATTTTTCATCTACATATATTTTTAATTCAATTCCACTTTCATCTCCGTTTGATTCTTCAGTTGCTTTTAGTGTCATTCCTCTTTTGTGTGAGGATCCTTCACCCATCCTAAGTACAACTTCATGGATCTTTAAGTTTCCTCTTAACTAGTCGAGTGAGATAGTGTTGAGATCCTTTGCAATCTTTAGAACTGTTACCTTAAGTATCCATTCCTTCGGTAGTGATCTTAGAATCTTTGTCACAAGCTCATCATTGGGATATATCTTACCTATGTTCTTCAAGGAAGTGATGACGTTGTTGAAACATCTAAAAAATTTGTCTATTGTTTCTCCCTGTTCATGCAAATAGTTTCATGTTGATGTACTAATAGATTTATTTAATGTTTCTTTACCTCATTCATTGATTCAAAGGTGACTTGTAGTTTATCCCATATTTCCTTTGCCGTAGAACAGTAAGATATATTTTCGTACTCTTCCAAAGATAGTGCACATATCAAATAATGTCTTGCTTTGGCATTTAGCTGTGCGTTTGTTCCATTAGCATTAGTCCACAGTATTATGTCATCATTAGCAGGAGGCGTGGCTCCAACTTTGATAGCTTGCCAGATTTCTATATCTACAACTTGAAGATAAATGGTCATTCCCTCTTTCCAATGGGAATAGTTTTTAATATTGAAATAAGGAGACTTTGAGATGGATTGCCCATCATGCCTTCTCAAACTGTTTGTCATGATCTATCAAGTTCTATAAAACACAATAAATGTGAAACCTTGCTCTAATACCAAATGATAAAGCAAACACACATAAGAGAGGGTGAATTGAGTGAAATTTTTTTAAGGTACTTAAAAATGATAATATCACCCTAATCGGAATAAGTCTATAAATAGAAGGGTCCTATCACTTTTAAAAAATATATTAAAATTGAAAACAAAAAAATCCTGTTAATTGAAAGGAGCCTGCTAGCACTCAAAAGACAAAAAGCCTATTAATTGATAGGAGCCTAGTAAAACTCAAAAAGAAAAGAGCCTGTTAATTAATAAGATCTTATTAACGCTCAAAACGAAAGGAGCCTCTCGCGATATAAAAACAAAAGGAGCCTATTGTAAAACTGAAAGAGCCTCTCGCAAGTTTGAAAACATAAACACTATAATGCAAAATTTTAAAAGTTAAGAGAGAGAGAGAGTGACACAGTCGATTTATACTGGCTCAGCTTATAACGAAACCTATGTCCAGTTCTCAAGTATTCAACTTGAGTATTTAACTATAAAATCCATGTAGTAAATTTTCGTGAGCCTCTCCAAGGTCACAGGGACATATTATTCCAAGTTCTTCAACCTTCCACACTCATAGTGTTTAACAAACCTCTACAAGCTCACAATAGGAGACATATAAAGAATTTAACAGTCTCTCTCAACAGAGTAATTTCACTTTATAAGGCATAAGGAGTTTCATAATTTTCAAGAATATTGATACTGTTAAGGGATTTTTCAAGTCTCTGCCTTTCTCAAATGTAGTGGCTGTTCCTTAAATAGACATTTTCTTTAACTAGCCATTACTTTATCTTCGATATCATCTTTGCTAAAATCTTTGATATTCAAACATTAAGATAAATATTCTATTAAGGCTTCTAGACCTAATTATTCGAATTAGTAAGATCCTTTTAGATGTCAAGAAACCATTTCAAATTAGGTAAGTTCATAAAGAAGGTTTTTGTAAGAAAAGAAACAATCATCCTATATTTACTACATAATGAGAATCTAAAAAAAGTCAAAAAATATACATAATCTATATATGTATAGAGAGAGAGAGAGTTACTCTTACTTGAGACTTGACATATAGTAATAAAAATATTTACTTTATGTTTATACAAAATTAATATTTTTAAGAAATTGAGACAAAATATTAGTATTTTATATAAATGTATTTATAAAATTTGAAACTAATTATATCTTCATATTTTTAAATAAATGCAGTTAAACAATGATTATAATACATTTATAAAATCAAAACAAAATTTAATAAACGTTACATTTTAGTTTTTCTGGAACTTAAAATTGATTTATATACTAGTATGGAATTCTTTTCTATTTTATAGAAAAGTATATAACAATAAATACAAAGTAATGAAAATAAATGTGCTAAAAACTATTCAATAATGTAAGGTATTATATCTTATTGACTTGGATGAAGTCAAAATCATTTTTCAAAAATCGAGACACAATATACATTATATTAAATAAATCCATGCATTAAGTGATATAATATGAGTTTATTTATTTATTTAGATTATAAATAAATACATTGTAAAATTAAGAAAATAATTAGCATTATAAAAATTAAAGTATAATATAAAAATATTTTTGATATATGTGTGAGTGTGAGTTATCATCTTCTACAAGAAGGTTAATTTAATTTAAAGTTACTAAATATTAGACTTTTATAATAATAATCAAAACATTACATAAAATTTTACAAAAATATCGTCTTAAATATAATTTTTACATATTCGAATGATTTTTATAATTATATTTTAGATTTATAAACTATGAGAATATATTGGACATTTTTATATGGCTTTTTTCAATTTGTAATACAATACTTTTATATTTTTATATGTTTCTTGAAATTAAATATTTATAGTAAATTAAATATTTTGAGGCGTTGCAATTCCTTTTTTTTGGTTGAAAAGTTAAATAGGGTTAATATGAATAATGGTAAAGAGCAACGTACATCTTAGGAATCAAATACACCAATAGTTGGAGCTAATACAAGTTCACTAGTTATGTGATACTATTTATTTTAAAAATGTAGGGATGATTATGTTTTAAAGCATAACATTTGCAAATGGATCTTTCTCTCTCTACTTCTTCTGCTGAACGTATCTTTATCTCTGTTCCCATTGTAGATTGATAAACAAGGAAGTGAAAATTTACGAAATTCATGTAAACATAGCTTTTTGAGTTCTTCCTGCCTCGGTTTGCTTACTTGTATTGCTGTACATTCACTTCATTTTGGTTTTGATGTGTTTCTTTATCTTCTCTTTTCTTATTTTCTTTCATTTATCTGTGTGATCTTGTCACAAAGCTTTCAATTTTGCAAGGCAAACAAAAGAAAAATATTTTCCTTTTGCCTGCCCTGTTCTTTGATTCGAAAACCTTTATCTTTATATTTAAAGAACCAAGTTTTGGGGCACAAAGAAGAGAGATTTTCCAATATTTTTGCTTTTTCGAACTTGTTTAGGTTCCCAAACTAGTTATTCCATAGATTGTTTTCAAAATTTTCCATTTCCACTTTGCTGTTTTCAATGTATCATACTTGGTGACTTATATGCAGCTTCTGATGCCATGATTTTGATGTTTAATGTTATGACTTGTGGATTTTTTCATTTAGTATCTGGTGATTTGTTGAATGATTTTTAGGATATTCATTCCAAGCTTTGTTTGGTGAGTTTGGATCTGATTATTATCGCTCCACTTTGCTTATTTTGGTTTCTTGTTGCTTTTCTCACTCCATCAAGTAATTGCCCAGATTACTAAGATTGTAGTTAGTAAACACTATCTAGAATAATTTTGGGTGTTGAAAATCATTCCTTCTATCACTGTTTTCACACTGGACTATGTTCTCTTCTTCTTTAGGAGTCACTCTTGTGCAAACCCTTTGACTCCATGAACTGAAACTTCCTCTCATTGAAGGACTAGCAAAATTGTTGATTTTTAGTAAATTTTATGATTTTGGGGGTATTTTTGGATCTAAGTTGATTGACGTTGCTCATTATTTATGTTCAATGAGATGCGGTAGCATATAAATATTTGTTTCTTCATATTTGTTTAAATTTAAAGTTAATTTCTTAAACATTTTGCAGTTATCTAGTTGCTTTTAGTGGTTCGATTCTGGATCATCTAATTTACTTCATCGTTCGGTCATACGTACTTAAGGTTCTCACACCTGTGTATTGCAACGCCCATTTTGTGATTCAATATCAATGTTGCTTTTCTTTATTGATTATTATTAGAGTTAGTTAGGGGCTTGTTAGAAAATTTTTTCTTTAGCTTATATTAGGCATTAAAATAGGAGTAGTGACTTTGGACTTTAATGTGAGTACAAGGGCTAGTCCTTTGGTGAGTTTCAGGTGTATAAGAATAAATGATGTTGACATATAATGAATAGGTTCTTAGAACATTGCGTCCTTTTCGAGGAAATCTTTAGAATTAGTTGAGACTTTAGATAGTATAAGATTTTTATAGCCTCAGAAGATAAAGTGGAGGGGGCTGAAGTAAGAGAGATTAATGAGTTTAAACTTTGCTATTCAAAGGGATTCAAGATGACATAACGGGGTAGGTAATTTAGTTGTCAAGGAACTCATGCAATATGATGTATTGGTAAAAAGGACTAATGATAGGATTATGTCCTTAAAGATTGTGTTGAAGGGTGCTGTTATAAATGTGGTGTGTGCATATGCATCTTAAGTAGGGTTGGACGAACAACTTAAGGGCCAATTTTGGGAAGAGTTAGGTGAAGTGATTCAATAAATACCTCCTGACAAGAGAATTATTCTTATATGAAACTTTATTGATCATATAGAAGCAACTTCGGGTGGATAATCATAGACTTATGGGGGTTTCCGATACGATGAAAGGAATGCTAATGGGACCACTTTATTGGATTTCACTATAACACTTGTTGAGCTAGTTTTACCTATAATAAAGCTCTCAATATCCACAAGAGTATAGATCATAAACTTGTAGTGTCGAAAGGTATCAATCCTACAAGAAATAAGTAAAACTAATTGAACCTAACTTTATCTAAGGTAATAAAAGATTATTTGAGTGAATAATAACAGAAAATAAAAACGATGAAATAATAAATATCAATTATGGATGATCAAGGATGAATGTATATGATCTATTCTTTCATTATTTAGTTCCCTTAATGATTATTGATTTAATTATATGTTGATCCTATATTTTCTAAAGATTTGATTACTCTCTCTCAAGACCTAACAAATTAACCCTAATTTAATACAAAAATTTTAGATTTTGCAACCTCTAGATTCACAAAACTTTCCTAACATTTCAACTAGATTTGAAGTTATTTATTGAATAACCAAGTTCTCACATAAGATCTCTCTTTGAATGATCGTTGATTTGTAATCGTGTAACATATTAAATCACTAATTCTTGTTACATAAATTAATCATATTACTTTTGACTCACTCTCTCAATTTATTGCCAAAGTATACGCATGCACAATGAACGCAACATCAAAATATTGTGTTGAATCAATAACAATCGAAGTCATAAAATAGTTATGAAATAAACCCTAAATGGTAATTTAGAACATCATGAATGTAATAGACAATTGGAAATTTAATTTACACATCAAGTAATACGAAAATAATAAAGGAGAAAGAAAGAAAAACTCTATTCGAAGCTTGATTTAGAAAATTGACGTCTCTTATAATCTTCCTTATTTGATCTACTTTTGCAGAAAGACAACTAGATTTTTAAGGCTTCATAAAGTTCTTAAATAGTTTTTAAATGTTTTGGGGTGTAACTGGGGTTTTAGCCTTTAATCGGTTCCAAAAATGCCCTAAATCCTAAAACAAATGAAAAAGTTGCACTTGGGAAGCCTCTGTCTTAATCGTGACTCTGTGAAATTGCTCTCTAACATGTTTATGACAATAAACTCCCGATATTTCTCTTCTATCATGACTGTGATATAGGAGTCATTATTGTGACCTTACCCATTCAGCTACATGCACATCCAAATCTCTTTTTCTTCACCTATTTAATTTCCAACACTAACAAACACATCAAGCACCTCAAGAAATATATATAACTAAAATTGAGAAATATACTTAAGATAAAACCACACAAGCACTTAGAATATAAATAAATGCTCACATTAACATAATTTTAAGTCTACACATGCAACAATCATCTAATAAACATCTATAAATAAACTAAAACACCTGTTAAAATATAGTATAAGCTACCCTTATCAACATCTTCACACTTAAACTTTTACTAGTTCTCAAACCAAAAAACAACACAAATTCAACAAACCAAAAATAAACACATGCATTCATGCAACATGTAATAATGGGACAATGACATCTAACTTTTTTAAATCAATTTAACTGCAAACATCAATCATTCAAGTTGTGCCAATATAATAACCTATGCATTTCATGGCTAAGCACTTTGACTTGAATATACATATTAATCAAAACATTAACACCATATTGATTCACCTATAGTTCTTATACATATACATTTATAACTAATAATCAATCAAAATTGCAATTATCACTAAGTATCTTTAATGAAAATTTTTGCTATTTTCAAATATCAGTAGGATTTATTATTGAAACACCACTTTTTAATTTTCTTTAACGTTAACCTAGTCTTTTGACATGAAGGCAAACAATTTGTCATGAATATTCTCCGATTACTCAACTAGGCCACGTTTATTAATTAGCTTGGTTGGAATGTCACTATATCTTTTTAACGCTATGGGAAACATTTTGTCATGTATGCCAGTGGAATAGTTATTCATTTAAGATACTTTTTTATCAATTTCACATAGTCTACCTCTTTTATTTTTAGTAAATCATCATCATAAAAGATTACTAGTGATTCTAACTCATTCAATTGACTTATAGTTCTAAATGTATATAACAAATTTCCTAAAGCAAACAAACTAACACTATATCCTAATAACACACATATTCAATCAAAGATATTTAAAACATAAAATGCACTAGTCAAATGCCTTTAAAAATTCAATGACGATGTTTCGAGCTAAACTAATTCCATCAAGTTATCGTTATTGACACATTGGCACAATTCACACATACGTAATGTATGTTTACACCATGTCAACCTAATTAAAAACTAACAATATGGTATGCAAAATTCACACACATGGGTAAACAAACTAATACCATATCCTAATTAATATGTATATTCAATCAAAGATACTTAAAACATAAAATTCACTAGTCAAATGCCTTTAAAAATACAATGACCATGTTCAAAACTAAACTAATTCCATCAAGTTATTGCCATTGACACATTGGCACAATTCACACATATGTAATGTATGTTTACACCATGTCAACCTAATCAAAAACTAACAATATGGTGTGCAAAATTCATACATATGGTATGCCAATGCAAAATTCTCCCGACACTTGGATAATATATTGTCCTCAATGTAAGAAAACAAATAACACATATATAAAAAATGACAAGATATAACATAAAGAAAAGGTAAGAGTATGAAACCCATTAAAGAGATCGGGGTGGTGACGGTGTTGGAGGCTGAATGTGAACACCTTGATTAACGATGTATTTGAAAATCTTCTTGATGTTGCATCGCTTCGTCACTATCCTTATGCCATTTCCTTTAACATTATTTCCTTTTCCTCTTTATTTTTAATTATAAAAATAATAACCTTATTAACTTGGCCACCATAATTACTAAAATACACTTAACTACTTAAAAGTCCTATTTTACCTCATTTATTTCATTTAATACCAATAATACCCTTATTGTTGTTGGCTCAAGGTTTTATATTAATGATTTTGATGATAATTTATAATATTTCAAAATTCAAATTTGGATTAATATTTGAATAATTAACAATATAGTTTTGCAAAAGAAAGTTTCCTATCTTAGAGGATCCTTCTTAATAAACTTACCTTGTTTATTAGAAATGATTCCACAATGTCTAAAAGGATCTTACCAATCATATAATTCGACAATCAGCTCTAAGAAATTGTCAAAATTTTGAACTTTTGATTACTAGAAGATTCTAGCAAAGATGATATTGAAGATCCTTTAGACTTGAACTCAACTCAGAATATAGGTGGAGCAATGACTAGTTGAAGAAAATGTTTATTTAAGGAAGAGCCACTGCATTTGCAAACATGTCGAATTTTTTAAATACTTCAGTAGCATCAATAATCTCGAAAGCCATATCTTTTCCAAACTCTTTTTGCTTTAGAAAGTGAAAACACTCTTTTGAGATAGAATGTTATTCTTTGAAGCTTATATTAAGCAAACCTTATATTCATTTTTACTGAGAGCTTGTTAAACACTATAAGTGTGGAAGGTTGAAAAATTTTGGAAAATATGTAATTGTAAGCTTGGAGAGGCTCATCAAAATTTACTATGTGGAGTTTTATAATGAAATACTCAAGTTAGATACTTGGGGACTGGAAGTGAGCTTCGTTATAAGTTGAACCAGTATAAATCGATTGTGTCACTCTTTCTCTTTTAACTTTTAAATTTCCACATTAGTGTTTGTGCTTAAATTTGCAAGAGACTACTTTTGTTTTAATATTTCAAAAGGTTTCTTATGTTTAAAATTTTTACAGGTTCCTTTCGTTTTGAATGTTAATAGGCTTCTTTCATTTTGAAAGTTAACAGACTCATTTCGTTTTAAACTTTAACAGGCTCAATTTAACAAGAACAAAGTTTAAAATCTAGTACCTCGCTTACAAAACAAGTCAGTCATTGGAACTAGCTTGGTATTTTGAAATAAACTTGACGAAAATGGTAAGGTGGTAAGAAACAAAGCTAGACTTGTAACTCAAGGTTATAATCAATAGGAAGGTACTGATTTTAATTAGACTTATACACCTGTTGCTAAATAAGAATCAATTATAATTTTACTTTCTTTTTCATGCTATAGAAATTTAAATCATTCCAAATAAATGTGAGAAGTGCCTTTTTAAATGGATATATTAACGAAAAAGCGTTTGTTAGGTAACGTCTAAGTTTTGAAGATGAAAACCATCCTGATTACGTGATAACGTCAACTAAAGATCTATATGGTCTAAAGCACGCTTATCGAGCATGGTATGAAAGATTAAGTAACTTTCTACTTGATAATAACTTTTAAAGAGGAAAGATAGATAAAACTTTATTTATTAAGAAAAAGAAGAATAATTTACTCATAGTTTAAATATATGTTTATGACATAGTATTTGTTGCCACTAATCAATCCTTCTATGAAGAATTTTCAGCCTTAATTCAGGGTGAATTTGAAATGAGTATGATGAGAGGCCCTTACTGACGAAAATTAGGTTTTAGCTATAAACAAAATTTGAATCAATTTGACAAAAACAAAGTCTAGAATCTAGTACCTTGTCCTCAAAACAAGTCAATCATTGGGACTCGTTGGGTCTTTCAAAATAAACTTGACAGAAATGGTAAGGTGGTAAGAAACAAAGCTAAACTTATAGCTTAAAGTTACAATCAACAATAAGGTATTGATTTTAGTGAAACTTATGCTCCTATTGCTAGATTGGAATCAATTATAATCTTACTTGCCTTTGCATATTATAGAAGTTTCAAGTTGTTCTAAATGGATGTTAAAAGTGCATTCTTAAATGGTTAGATTAACAAAGAAGTATTTGTTAAACAACCACCAGGTTTTGAAGATGAAAAACATACGGATTACGTGATGAAGTTAACCAAAGCTCTGTATGGCTTCAAGCAGGCTACTTAAGCATGGTATGAAAGGTTAAGTAACTTTCTACTTAAGAATAACTTTGAAAGAGGAAAGGTCAATAAAACCTTATTTAATAAGAGAAAGGAGAATGATTTACTTATAATGCAAATATATGTTGATGACATAATATTTAGTGCTACTAATCCATCCTTCTGTGAAAAAATCTTAGCATTAATGTAGGGGGAGTTTGAAAAGAGCATAATGGGAGAATTATCCTTCTTTCTTGGATTACAAATTAGATAAATAGGAAAAGGAATCTTCATTAGCAAAGATAAATACACGAAGGAACTTAAATATCACTTTGAGAATCTCAAACCGATGGGTATCCCTCAGACACTAGACTAAACTTGATAAAGATGAAGAAGGCAAAGCTACAAATGAGACAAAGTATAAAGGAATGATTAGATCACTACTATATCTTACAAGCTCAAGATCAGACATTATGCATAGCGTGTGTCTTTGCACCCGCTTTCAATCAAATCTAAAAGAAAGTCACCTTCAAGTAGTTAAGAGGATCTTTCGTTATCTTCTCAGAACTATAGATTTTGGGTTATTATATCCAAAAATTAATTCATTTAATATAGTTGGCTTCTTATACTATGTGACAATACAAGTGCAATTAATATTTTTAAAAATCATATGCATCATTCTAGGACTAAGCATATAGAAATCAAATATCATTTTCTTAGATATTACATTTTAGAAGGAACCATCGATCTTTTGCATGTTAAAACTAAAAATCAAGTAGCTGATATCTTTACTAAGCCTCTTTCTGAAGATATATTCTGTTTATTAAGAAAAGAGCTTGGTATATGCAGAATATCTGATATTAACTCTATATGAAGATTTTATGGTACTTCTCTTTGCAGATATTAGCAGGCTCCTTCTATTCTTTTGTTTTTGGCAGGCTCTTATTAGTTTAATAGGATAATACACTTGTCTCAAAAAAGTAGCTATTAAATAGCATCGTTTCAACTTTTAAAAGGCTCCATTTCCACTTATCTTCATCATTCTTAGAAGTGCCATTTTTCCTTTATGTACCCTAACTCTCTATTTCTTCTCAAACCTTCTAAATCTTACTAACATACTTGAAATGACACGAACAAAGTCCAAGGGACAAAAGAAAACCATGACTCCTACTACCAGCCATGGAGAAACTCTTCGCCTTGAATAAGAGTCTGAAACTCTTGTTTCTAAATCGTCTTCTCTGTCACAAATAGTAGGATTACTAAACACCCCTACTGAACCTATTTCTGTCTCTTTTATCAAAAAGCCTCAAGTTTCAAAAGCATCCACTCAGGAGACTTCATACGAGAGAAAGAGAAAGATTTTGGCTATGTTGTCTCTTCCTAAAGAATCAAATTCTGATTCATCAGAAAAAGAAAAAGAACTAGAAGGAGAAAAAGAAGAAGAAAAATAGTAAGGGGGGACCTAACGAGAAAAGTAAGATTTTATTGTCCATAACCTTCACTACCTATTCTTATAACCTTCACTACCTATTCTTACTCTACCTAGTCCTTTTACTATGTCTTTTAAAAATTCCGCACCACTGCCATCGACTACACCTTAACCTGATTCCATAGGAAAAACATTACGTAAAGTACACTAGATCATTAGTGATGATGATTCAGATGAAGAACCAGTTAGTATAATAAGACATCCACGATGTAGAGGGAGTGTTGCAAAGTAGGCTGAACAAATTGTTAAAAAAGAAAAAAAAAGCCCTAACGATAAACCATAAGAAGAAGAAGAATCTTAAAAGAGAAAAAGGGAAGAAAGAAGAAAAGGCAAAGCACCTATGGTTGAAGATAAGATTAAGGACACTATTGCTAGAAATGAGCTACTTTATGAAAAGGCCTTGTTTGAAGAAATTCCAAAAGCTAAGAGGCCAAAATCAAAGAAACGTAAGAAAGGAAAGTCTTTAGCACCAGTCAACCTGTTTCAGTCAATGGAGGCTAAAACACGATACAAAATGCACTACAAGAAGTGAAAGGTGGTTGTTGGATGCGTTTTACCTCCTCTCCTATTTGATGATATTGGTACTCGTATTTCTTCTTATCTTTTTACTGTTAGTTGGGAAATTTTTTTGAATTTGAATGAGGCAACTTGTGATGATTTAGATATATCATTTTATACACACATGAGAAAAGATGAAATTAATGGAAAGTTGGGAATTGTCTCTTTCATATGTGAACGTGAGATTTTGGTTACTGAGGAAATTTTAGGGAACATACTGAATATAATTCTCATAGGCAGAATTGACCTTCCTTGTCACAAGTGAGACATTACTAATCTTGATTTGGGAGAAGTTGTGAATTTTATTTGCATGCACATCGAGAATACTAGTGAAGGGAGACGTTGGTGTATGCATTTGGACTTACTCCCATGAAGTCGTGCATTAATATCAACTACTTCAATCTTTCCAAGGAGTAGTTCAGTGAAAAGATGCAGTCTCCTAGACACGTATGTTGTGTATAATCTACTGAAGGGAAATAAGATGAACCTCCTAGCAATGGTTCTGTGATTTATGGTAGATAAGGGAAGTCATAAGAATAGCACTAGGGTTCAACCTTATGGAATGTTACTCACCAAGATTTTCAATCATTATGAAGTTTCTTTTAACAGTCTACATTGGTTTGAACCTGCCAAGTTTCATTCATCTATTCCCTATCAATTCGGATATAAGCTGAAAGATAATGTGTGGTACAAAAGAAAACAGAAAAAGTAGCAAATGTCTTATGCCCTACTCCACAGAAATAAACCTTTGTCACACTTCAGAATACAAATGATTTGATCCTTCAATAACAAATGTGGGATATTCAATCAAGTCAGGATCAAATACGTAGCCAAATCGACAATATGCAAAATCAACTTGTTGACATGCAAATTCTTCTGTGAAAAATGTTTGAGTTTCTCCTATTGATTTTTTTAGGATTATACCTCTATCTGACTTCTCCTTTTGATAATGACAAAAGGAAGAATTAATACTTGAACAATATATTTTCCATGATTTTGCTAATATATTTTGCATAAATTTTCTTTTGCATGATAAAATAATAATATATGATATATTTTGTTAACCGTTGAACTATTGTTGAACTGAATTTGTAAAATTCATATGCTATGATTGCATCCAAGTTATCTTTTAAAACAATAGGCTTCTTTCTTCTCTTTCTTAGAGATTGTAAGAAAGAGTCTTTCTTAGAGATTGTAAGAAAGAGTCTTTCTAATCACAGTTACGAGTAAAGACTTATAAAGATTACAGGTATTGAAAAAAATCCTTTATCTCTTTTAAATTTTAAAAATATATCTGTTATTGCTTGTCATCATAAAAAAGAGGGAGAATGTTAGCTCAAAGTTTTATATTATGATTTTGATGATAGTTTTATAATATTTCAAATTTCAAATTTGGATTATTTCCATTTATTTGAATAGGTAATGATATAGTTTTGCAAAAGAATGTTTCCTTTCTTACAGGACCTTTTTTAATGAACTTACCTTATTTATTAGAAATGTTTCCATAATATCTAAAAGGATCGTAGTAAGCACATGAATGGATAATCAACTTTTAGAAATTGTCAAAATTCTTAATGTCTAGGTAATAGAAGATTCCAACAAAGATGATATTGAAGGTCTTTTAGACTCGAAGTCAACTTAGAATATAAGTAAAGCAACAACTAGTTAAAAAGATGTCTATTTAAGGAAGAGCCACTGCATTTACAAATATGTCAGATTTTTGAAATACTTTTGCAACATCAATATTCTTGAAAGTCATATCTTTATCAAACTCCTTTAGCCTTAGAAAGTGAGGACACTCTTTTGAGATAGATTGTTATATGAAGTTTATATGAGCAAACCTTATATTCATTATTATTGAGAGCTTATAGAGGCTTGTTAAATACCACAAGTGTGGAAGGTTGAAAAACCTTGGAAAATATGTATTTGTAAGCTTGGAGAGGCTCGTCAAAATTTACCATTTGGAGTTTTATAGTGAAATATTCAAGTTAGATACTTGGGGACTGGAAGTAAGTTTTGTTATAAACTGAACCAATATAAATCAATTGTTTCATTCTTTCTCTCTTAACTTTGAAATTTCTGCATTATAGTGTTTGTGTTTAAATTTGCAAAAGGCTCTTTCTATTTTAATATTGTAAGAGGTTTCCTATGTTTTAAATTTTTATAGGCTCCTTTCATTTTGAACATTAACATGCTCCTTTCGTTTTGCACGTTAACATGTTCCTTTCATTTTGAACGTTAACAGGCTCCTTTTATTTTGAACGTTAACAGGCTCCTTTTGATTTCAAAGTTAACAGGCTCCTTATTTTGCATTTCTTATTTTGCCCCTTAATGCAACTTAAATTTTCCAAAAATTGTCATCTTTTTTACCCTCTTCTCTTCTCTTCTCCTATCTCCTCTTCTTTTCTAATTTTTAACCACTTTTTCTCCAATTCTTTTATCTCTTTTCCATGACTTCAATTTGTCTCCAATAACCACACAGAATAGCAGTTAAAATTTTACCTATGTTTTAAGAGATTTTGGGGTTGTTAACCTCTATAACTTCCTCTCAATTTTCTGCAAAACAAACACAATAAGGGAACCTATGAAAGAAGTGTCACATACAGGAGAAAGAGCATGTTTTAACACACTTACTAGCTGGAAATAATTGATAGAAAAGAAGAAGAAAGAAGCTATTTTGTTAGTTCTTTTAATTATTCCAACCGCTGCTCCGTTATACAAGCTTAATGGTTTATGATCTAGGCTATTGGGTAGGTTTTGTCGGCTTTACACTTAATCCAACATGGCTTCAAAATTGTAACACCCCACTCCCGCTGGACCCGAACCTGATACCGATGGTGATATCCGAATCCGTGCCCCGCGAGGGTGGTGTGCCACATCACTTAACAATCAAGCAGTTGATATAAGTTTTGTTTTTTGAATCCATAAACATAAAGTACATAAAATCAGTAACCAAATTGTTCCACTTTATTTTATGACCATTTGTTACAAAACAATGAAATTAACAGAAGCTTTTATTGGCCATCTGGGCCCATTTCAAATTACAAAATACAAACCATATCATTCATTTT
>JAOQMS010048162.1:0-31530 GCA_027563885.1 Erythroxylum longipes | reverse complement strand
TGTTGCGTTGTAATTGGACCGCTTGGCATGTGTAGCTTGTCAGGTTGATGTGTAAGGCATGGAACTCCATTGCGAAGCTGGTTGTATCAGAGTGCCACGTATGATAATAAGTAATGATGGTACACATTTCTACAACAGATCTTTTGATATCCTCTTAAAAAGCTATGGAGTACACCACTATGTTGCTACACCTTACCATCCATAGACTAGTGGCCAAGTGGAAGTTATCAATCAAGAACTGAAACTAATTTTAGAAAAGAAGGTGAACAACTCCAAGAAGGATTGGGCAATAAAGTTAGACAATGCCTTAGAGGCTTATAGGATTGCTTTTAAAACACCTATTGGAAAAACTCCTTGTAGGCTTGTATATAAAAAAGCTTGTCATTTACTGGTCAAACTAGAAAATCATATGTACTAGGTGATAAAAGCGTTAAATTTTGATTGGAAGCAAGCAAGCAAAAAGTGAATTTTACAACTAGACTAACTTGAGGAGTTTCATTATAATGCATATGAAAACTCGAAACTCTACAAGGAAAAGGTAAAGAAATGGAATGATTCTCGTCTTAAACAAAAGGAATTTAAATTAGGAGATGCAGTTCTACTATATAATTCAAGGTTGAAGTTGTTTCTAGCAAAGTTAAAATTTCAATAGAGTGGACCTTTTACGGCCATTCAAGTTTTCAATCATGCTGCCCCTCAAACTAGAAAATGCTAACAAGGAAACTTTCAAGGTTAATAGACATCGTTGCGAGCTATATCTCGAAGGAGCGATTCCTAAGAACAAGGAAGTGAATTCCTTCTTTTCGAACAATTAAGACACCTTCATGGATATAAGGTCAAACTAATGACCATAAATTAACATGTTTAGTATTCTGATTGAAATTGTTATGAATAATTACCATTGGTTTGAACTTTTAATAAAACTTTAGTAATTTGAATTGATCTAGGATCACTACTTCTCTCACTTTCTTTAAACAATTCCAAGATAAGACAACAGGCTCAAGGCATCCAATGGCCACCTCCAACACCATCCCTGCCTTCATCACTATAAGGCTTTGTTCTAACCCTTTTCTTTTTAACTTTAGTCTTTATTT
The DNA here is from genome assembly GCA_027563885.1 of Erythroxylum longipes. Classification (NCBI taxonomy): domain Eukaryota; kingdom Viridiplantae; phylum Streptophyta; class Magnoliopsida; order Malpighiales; family Erythroxylaceae; genus Erythroxylum; species Erythroxylum longipes. The sequence goes on along the minus strand of JAOQMS010048162.1, from coordinate 30,436 downwards.
ACTTTTTTTAATTTATGTTTTTCTTTCCATGTGTGTTTTTTTGCCTCCTCACATTGAGGACAATATGTTGCTCAATTATGGGGAGGGTTATGTGTTTTGCTTTGAATATGAATTTTGCATATTATGTGTGTAACACCACACTACCATAGAATATATACCCGAACATCTAGATGACATTCAAGAACATATTCTATGACAATGGCATGTTAGAGCAGTCATATACACTTATTATGGCATCATACAATTTACAAAGTTCGAAAAGATCAATTTTTACCATTTCATTTAGTAACATAATTTACACTATAGCAGTACATTCATTAAACAAATATTTATATCATTAAAAGTATTTAGAGAGTTTACTACTCATTTTTAAAAAGATCTACATGAAATGAGAAACTTCATAAACATAATCTACAACTCCTTAGATGTCAGCTAACTAGACCTTTGAGCCATTTTTAAAATCCAAAGTGTTCTTCTAGAGTGTCTTAGGAACTAGGTCTCCTCTCTCGTACTTAAAAAGTCATGTTGAAATTTTGATGAGTTTTGCGAACTCAGTGAGTGAACCATCCTCGATGTGCTCACTCATTCAGATCATCAAACGTTTCAAATAGAAACCAAATGCACAATAATCTTCATTTCAACAATTCATATAATCTTTGGAAGAATATCATCATCTATCTCAGTTAATCATATTATCAAATGTAAACAAATGTGTCATATCACAATATCATCATAATTTAGAAATGTTAGCGTAATCATATATGTACAAATACATATGCATATGAGACTCAACTTTCGTTCTTTTTTTGTTATGATTGAGCGCTTATTTACTGTCCCATATCCCTTGTGGACATTGGGCTCATTTCACATTCTGTCCCATACCTATTATTTATACAAGGCTTATTAATCACTGAGTCTGTGGTTCTTTATGCGCATATCTAAGCTTTAAGCTCTTTCAGACTGGCCACTCCGATCACAATGCCTTTATCTGATCATACATATCAATATGATGCATCAAATCATAAAATATGCCATCAATAACATTTATTCATAATGCACAGTCAAATTCACATGTTTATCAGACCTAAGTTTGGCGTTTAATATTTTTGTTAAGTATACAAATATCTTTTAGATTCATATGCAATTAGAACACTCCCAATACATTCCCAAATATCAAACTCCTTGAACCATTAACGTCTAGAATTATCACAATCAAATCATTAATATTTCAATAACTGAAAGTTAAACAGAAATAAGCCAATCCTAGTAAGAAAATCAAGCTTCAGATTATGCTATCGCCTGGATAGTCCGGTAATGTCTGGATAACGATGTTCAACTTGAGCACCTAAAATGATACAATTTACACATAATTCATATTAAAAAGTTGATCAATTAAATACATATTTAATCATGCACATATATATATGGGCCACATTCAATGCATGCTAAATGACTTTTTTGAGTATGTTTCCTTAATCACAATTCATGATCATTCAAACATTGTCACTTGGATATTGATAGGTGTGCATTAGGATATGTTTTTATAGGTAATTGGAATGTGTTTTCTAGCATAATTGTTGATTATTGTTCTAGTTTAGGATTCATTTTGCATGTTTTTGTTAAGTTTGATTTTCATTGTTGTTCTTGTGTGTTTGATATTAATTGAGGGCAAAAATTGACTATTTTTATGTAGGAAGAATGAAGGTGCAACTTGGAGGGTGAACTAAAGATCAAAGAGGAGAAGAAATGAGGAGTGCATCTGTGACAAATTCCAATGTTCGTGGGAATCATGGAAATTCCCACGTCACGTGAGAATTATAAAAGAAAATAAGAGATGTGTCTATGACAAAGTCCTATACTCATGGGAATCAAACAAATCCCCACAAACGTGGGAATTACAATCCGAGGCAATCTGCAAGGCTTAATTAGACTTAGGAGTTTTGGACTGTAAAAGGTAATTAAGCCTCCATCTTCGAGGAGCGATGACACCCACATATAGAAACGTCATCCTTGAGTGAAGAAAGCATGTTTGGAGCATTGAGGAAGGATTGAAGACAAGGATCATCATCAAGATAGGGCAAAATAGCACATTAACACCAAAATTCCAAATTTGTCAAAGAAGAGAAGGAGTCTTTCTATTCAATTTCTTGTCATTTTAATCTCTTCTATTCTTTGTAAAAATTAATTATTTGAATGTTGATGATGTTATGGAGACCATGTTAGGCTGATTTTATTTTAGGGATTGCTTTTGGAACTATTATGTTGAACTCCTATTTTATTGAATTGAATGCAATTGTCTTTGTTGATTGTTGTTTTTAATTGTCATCTTGCAACAAATCGAGAGAGTGAGTGAGATGAAATTTGTGTAGGATTTTACAACGAGATTCGGCGACCTATAGACTAGTAATCGTCACGTTAATTGAATAGTTAGAAGAGAGATCTCGACTAGTAACGTGATCACCCATAGGATATTTTGATAACTAATTGAATCAGTAAAGTCATTGGGTAGGTTGAGAGATCGTCTAATTGATTCCTGTTAATTCGATTAGGGATAAATACTTACACATTGAATGAGGGTAATTAGTACATCCAGAAATCTAGGGTGAGACATAATATCAATAAAATAGGAGGGAGACAAAATAGGAAATAAAGTAATCTCTAATATTTAGATTCTTAAATTCAGATTTTCTGCAAATTCGGTATTGTCCATTGTTTACATTAGTCTTTTAATTTTAATTTAATTTTTCATATTATTTGCATTTCATAATTTAGTTTCTTAAACAAAGTTGTGTCTAAATTAAGTGGTGTCTAGGCAATAATCCCTGTGGGATCGATATCTGCTCTGTTTACTACATGTCACAATCCGTTCACTTGCGATTTTTGAGCGTAAAACAAGTAAATAGGTTTTACCATCAACAAGTTTTTAGCATTATTTCTGGGGATTGATTGTTGAGCATTGTGTCTAGTTTAGATTACTTTGATTTAAGAGTTTTTGACACTTTTCCTTGTTTATTTTCAGGTGCATGAACACAAGGAGCACACGAAGGACGAAAGAAGTTATTGAAGACAAATTCCCAAACATTAATAAGCACAAAAGAGAAATAAGAAGGGAAAAGCGTCTAAATTTTTTGAATCAAGATATGGCTAAAAAAGGAGAGCGAAGAGGACCAGAATGGACCTTAATGGATTTCATGAGGCCAGGGTTTAGTCCTTAAGGAGTGGCGAGACCGGTAGTCCAAGCAAATAATTTTGAGATAAATCCGACGCTACTTGGTATCTTGTAAAATAGTGTGCGGTTCTATAGGCTATCTAAGGAGGATGCAAATGCCCATATTGCAAATTTCTTGGAGATTTATGACACATTCAAATTCAACGGAATGTCCGACGATGTGGTGAAGCTGAGATTATTTTCATTCACATTGAAGAATTGGGCTAAATCATGGCACAATTTGTTGAATCCAGGTCAGATCACAAATTGGGAGCAGCTCGCCCAAGCATTCCTCACCAAGTATTTTTTGTTGACAAAGATGATGAGGATTATCAAGGAGATAATAATTTTCTAGCAGAGCGACGGAGAATCTCTCTACGAATCTTGGGAGATATTTAAAGAACTTCAAAGAAGTTGTTCCCATCATAACCTTCCGAAGGAATTTTTGCTTCAAACATTTTATAATGGAGTGAATCTAGCACAAGAGGCACAATTGATGTAGCAGCTAGAGGTTCACTGATGAGGAAGACGGTAGAAGTAGCTTATGATCTGTTGGAAGATTTGGCAAGCAACAGCTACATATGATCGAGCGAGAGGAGTAGACAAGGATGAACCAAATGGTATTATACCTATTGAATCAGTTACTGCCTTGTAGGCTCAGATCAAGGCTCTAACAACACAGCTAAACAACATGCAAGGAGTGTCCACCTCAATAGTTAAGGCAATACAAGTACAATGTGAGCCGTGTGGGGAGAACAATCATAGCTCAGCAGAATGTTTCCTATTGGAAGCTAGAGGGATCGAACAAGTAAGCTATTTAGTCCAGCCGCAATGAGGTAATAACTTATATTCGAACACATACAATCCGGGTTGAAAAAACCACCTGAACTTTTGTTGGAGTAACAATAACATAGGTGGAAAACAAAGACCACAAGTGCCGCCAGGATTCTAGCAAGATCGAATCGAAGCATTGGAAAGAAAAATGGATAAGATGATGGAGGTTTTGGGGTCTAAATTGGCAGCACAAGAAGAAAATCATAAAAGGATGCGTGCAAGCCAGGAGGAAAATTAAAAGAGGATGGAAGCAAAATTCGATCATATTTTGAAGAATCATGCATCATCCATCCACAATATGGAAGTTCAAGTAGGCCAATTTGCTAGTGCTTTATCTTCATAAAATGCAAGTATTCTACCAAGCAACATTGACGTGAATCCGAAGGAAAGAATGATGGCCGTTACTCGGATAGAGAAAACAGAAAGCAAACATAGGGAGAAAGATGGAAACAAGCAAGAAGAAAAAACAGTGTTGGAAGTCCTTCTGAGTTAACCAATAAACGAGTCGATTAAGGAACTTCATCTTGGACTTCCACATCAAATGTTTGCTCAGTGGAAGCCATCTTCAAGGGGAGTAGCTCGGAATTCTAAAGAAAGGGAATTAAGTGAGGTGACAGACATAAAAAAATCAACTCCAGACAAATCTCATGTTAAAGGGGTCGTTGAAAGAAGAGGTTATCAATTACATATCAGGAGAAAGTCCGCATGTAGCACAGAAGAAAGAAGACCCAGGATACTTTTTCATTCCGTGTAGTATAAATGGAGTTAAGATAGATTGATCATTTGTGGATTTGGGAGCAAGTATCAACATGATGCCATTCTCATTTAGTCAAAATTTAGGCCTCGAAGAGCCAGAGCTGACTAAGACATTAGTAAAAACGGCTTACATAATGGTGCATTTACTGAAGGGGATCATCAAGAATGTATAGCTACATATTGATAAATTTGCCTTTCCTGCAGATTTTTACATATTGGATATTAGAAAAGACGAGGAAACCCTAATGGTTCTTGGATGACCGTTTCTGGCTACTGCTCATGTGATTATTGATGTTGACAGGGGCGAATTAATACTAAAAGTTAGGAAGGAGCAGTTAACATTCAAGGTGTCAAAGAATATTTATCATCCTACTCTACCCTCGACGACATCAAGGAACTTGAACTCTAGAAGGGAAAATTTTGAGTACCCTGGGAATACGTTCAGGAAGAAACGAATGCATAGAATAAGGCGAAGAAACGAAAATCATAATGAAGGTGGAGTCCAGAATAAGGTAGCCCCGGTACAAAGTCTAAGATCAGTTTATGCACCGCTATCATTCTGGTCATTTGAACCGCCATGAGTAAGAAGGAGAGTCGAGGTACTGACGGTAACAGAAGCGCTGCATGGGAGGCAACCCATAGGAGTCAACTATCTTATGATTATTTTGTTTACTTATTTGTTTGTTTGAATTCTTTACTTATGTTCATGCTTTAATTGGGTTTGATTGATGTTTATGTTGATTTTGTTTTGACTTTAATTTTTCTTCTTTTCAAATTTCTTGATTGATGATATTATCTTGATGTGTTTGCAGGTTTTGGGATCATGGAGAATTCATTTAATCTTGGAAGAAGGTTTAAAATTGTGAGGATCACCAATTCCTACATTCGTGGGAATTGAAGTGATTCCCACGAGTGCAGGAAATCTCTCCACAAAGTTTCTAGAGAGAAAACCCACGTCCATGGGAATTGTGGCGATTCCCAATTACATGGGGGTTCTCTTCAAACTTATCCGAAGGGAAACTTAAAGTTTCCCTCCCTCTCTTTTCTTTCACCCACTTTCAAAATTTCACTCCCTCTTTCTCTAACCCATGATTTTCTCTCCTCCCACTCTCTAAAACTCTTCATTTTTCATCTAGATTCTTGGTATTTTCCTTACCTCTTTCCATCAATCTTACATTTTTTCATCTTTTCATACATTAATAATTCAAAAACACAAGGATTATGGTCAGATTTTTTCTCTTTATCTCTCTAAGTCAAATTTCACACTCTCTCTCTTTTGTTCTTGCATATTTCTCTTATACAATGGTGCAAAAGAAGATGATATCTCGGAAACTAGTTGATGAATTACGTTGTCAAGTTTCCAATGATGGCAAAAGTAATATGGCAGAAACATATCGATCCCTCTTCCTGATTTGCTCAAAAGAAGAAGGTACGTGCTTCCGTGATTTTAAGGATAAGGGAATAATTACTCCTATGTATTTCGATTTTGAATTGTTAGAGGACATAGGAATGAGGACAAAGATTGAGCGACTAGCTGACAACATAGGGTGAAATAGGTTCATCTGGTGTGACATGCATATTCACCATATGATAACAATTAAAATTTTCACTTTCATCCGTTATACCCCAAAAATGGATGTCGTGTTATGTATAAACTAAATTATATTGTCATGCATTAGCTTTTCGATTTTCGAAATACAAAAGTTTCAGACGATCATCTTGAATTTGATGTGGATTCCTATTGAAACATTTTAATGGGGGAAGACATTTTTGATTCACGTAATGCACCGAATGCTTTAATATGTAGTGTCGAACATTTGTTGTTGCATAAATTCATGTGTTTAACTGTGTTTATTGAAACCAAAAGTAGCAAATGTTTGGCTAAAGAACTTTTCTTCTTGGATCGCAAGGTTAGAATCAACACACCCTTTAGAATTTTTAGATCAATTGTTAGTGTTGTCAATAAGCAAAGTTCATATTTTGGAATGGGGCATATTGTTACTACTTTAGCTCACTTTTATAACCACAATTTGGAAAAGGTGCATACAACGCCCCACAACATTTTTGACATATCGTATTTGAGGCGTCCTGAGATTATAGAGATCCATTCTATGGAACTCTATAATCCTCAAATGCTTTCTGCAGTTAAGAACAAGAGAAGCATCAGTACAGCCACGTCCCAACCATCCACATCTTGAGTAGATCAAGATCTAGAGGAAAAAGCATAAGCAGTAAAACCTAGTGCACCATCAGAGGCCAACCAACTCCTACAAACCCTTGAACAAATAGCCTCCAAACTACAACGGAGGACATCTCAACTTAATGGGCTCGGCACACAATTGCAGATAGTACATAAGGAGAAGCATAGTTTGAAGAGAAGGTTCCTCAACTTCTGTAGGAGGAACAATTTTGAAGTTCCTATGCCATCACCATAAACACTATCATCTAAATAAGCTTCTCTTACCCTTTAACTTTTAAATTATATTATTTGTTTTGTGTGATTGCATTTAATTTCTCTTATTTAGTCTTAATTTCTTTAATTTTGGTGTGAATTCATGTTAGTCTGTTTGGTTTGCTATCATATGTTGATTTCAATTTCTTGTATTTAAGTTGTTTTCATTTTTATTTATTTGATTTATTGTTACTTTCACTCACTTAGGGGTTGACTTGTCACATTGAGGACAATGTGATCTTTAAGTGTGAGGAGGTGATATTGACGTTCTTAATTACATTGTGTGCATTGTGTTGAGTAGGATGCATATTAGGTATATCATATGCTTGGTATCAGTAATGGTGTTTTTTTTATTAGCAATGGAACTACACTTGAGTCATTCTAATAAATATTACCATAAGATTCTGTCATGTAGTTGGAATTAGATTGAATGCATGCTTGAACTCAGATTAGGCTACTTGAGTAGAAAATAAACCATATAGAGTGATGAAAAGTTGTTGGTTACATAAGCTTAGTCACAAATTGACATTTGAACGATGAGGTAGTGTAGAGATGTATAATGAGTTTTCATTTGAGCCAAAGTGAGGATTGAGTCATATGACTCCATCTATAGTCATTTCATTTCTTTTTTGAGTGTTACTTCCTTAGGTTACTACCTTCAGAACTTGCTTTGAATCAATTTGAGTCTACTGGATGCATGCTTAATAGAGATGATCTAGGCCATTTTTGTGTTAAACCTTGGCTTAAATGACCTACCTGTTATTATCCCTTTCTACCCCTGTTAAGCCTTAACCTTTTGTTTTATGAAAACACCCAAAATTTAAAAACTTTAAACCCATTTATCCTACCCTTCCATAAGCTTAGTAGAGTATTAAGTAAAACATTAGTTTGGATTATGTGAAATTTGTACTAAGAAACGTTGAGTATATTTTTGCCAGTGGACAACATTGTATAGAGTGTTAGTTTTGATTCATATTTCTTCCTTGTATGAAGAAAAAGAAAGAAAAATGAAAAAAGAAAAGAAAAGAAAAGAAAAAAAGGAACAAGTAAGTGCATCAGTAAGTGCAGAATATTGGTTATATTTATATATCTTGGACTTTTGTTTTGTTATCCTGTTTTATATGCTTTTTACTCTACTTATGCTTATGCTTCACCCTTTTCCCTTTCTTTTAACCCACCTTAACCCTTACCACATTACAACCCTAAACAAGTCCTTTTGATTTATTCATGCATGCAATCATTGTAGAGGAGAATTGGTGTATTAGCAAGCCTATGGTAGTGTTGTTTCCTGTAGGAAGTTTAAGCAAAACATTAACCCTTAAACACTTGAGAGAAATGAGTGAAAACTGTGAAGGAAGTTCAATTGTGCATCTTTACTTATCCTTGAGTGATTGTCCCAATTGTGAGTTTGCTTATGTACACCAATGAGAAAGTAATCATGATATATGCATTCACTTGATAGTTGAGTTGGCTTGAATTTGAGGGATAGTATGTGTTGATCTATGTGAAAATGAAGTGGTAGAATTAATTCGTTGTATTTAATTTGCTTAAGTACAAGCAAAGATTCAAGTGTGGGGATGTTGATAGGTGTGCACTAGGATATATTTTTATAGGTAATTGGCATGTGTTTTCTAGCATCATTGTTGATTATTGTTCTAGTATAGGATTCATTTTCTATGTTTTCGTTAAGTTTGATTTTCATTGTTATTCTTGTATGTTTAATGTTAATTGAGGACAAGAATTTTTATGTAGGAAAAAGGAAGGAGCAACTTGGTGCCTGAACTAAAGATCAAAGAAGAAAAGAAATGAGGAGTGCATCTATGACAAATTCCCATGTTCGTGGGAATCATGCAAATTCCCACGAACATGGGAATTACTATCCGAGGCAATCTGTAAGGCTTCATTAAACTTAAGATTTTTGGACTATAAAAAGGGAATTAAGCCTCCATCTTCGAGGAGAGACGACACCCACCTGTAAAAACACCATCTTTGAGTGAAGAACACATGTTTGGAGCGTTAAGGAAGGATTGGAAACAAGGATCATCATCAAGATTGTGCAAAATAGCACATCAACACCAAAATTCTAGATTTTGGCAAAGAAGAGAAAGAGTTTTTCTATTCAATTTTTTTTGTCATTTTAATATCTTCTATTCTTTGTAAAAATGGATTATTTGAATGTTGACGATATTATGGACATGTTAGGTTGATTTTATTTTAGGGATTGCTTTTGGAACTATTACGTTGAACTCCTATTTTATTAATTATCATCTTGCAACAAATCGAGAGAGTGAGTGAGATGAAATTTGTGTACGATTGTACAATGAGAGTTGGTAACCTATAGACTAGCAATCACCACATTAATTGAATAGTTAGAAGAGAATCTTGACTAGTCAATTGATCACCCATAGGATAGTTTGATAACTAATTGAATCGGTAGAGTCAATGGGTAGGTTGAGAGATCGTCCAATTGATTCCCGTTAATTCAATTAGGGATAAATCATTACACCTTGAGATAGCGTAATTAGTACATTCAGAAATCAAGGGTGAGACATCAATCGATAAAATAGGAGGGAGACAAAATAAGAAAAAAGTAATCTCTAGTATTTAGATTCTTGAATTCAGATTTTCTGCAATTTCGGTATTGTCCATTGTTTACATTATTTTTTAATTTTAATTTAATATTCCATATTATTTGCATTTCATAATTTAGTTTGTTAAACAAAGTTGTGTCTAAATTAAGCAGTTTCTAGGCATCAATCCTTGTGGGATTGATATCTGCTCTTTTTCTACAAGTTAAAACCCGTTCACTTACAGTATTTTAGCGTAAAACAAGTAGATAGGTTTTACCATCAACGAATATGTCTTATTTTCACTTAGATTTACACCTCAATTAACTTGTTTCATCTAAATTCATCAATCAATCATCATACTAGTTCATTTTAAGTCTCATTCAAGCCTAAATGCATCATAGGAAAGTACCTTATCATGAGTTGTTCAAACATCACTTAAAGGAGAAGTATTCATGTTCAGGCCTTGACCACGATTGTGGTGGACCTTCCCATGATCATGATAGAAGCTACTGCATTAAGCCATGATTATGGGTACTATTCGATGATTGTGATAGAAACCAAATAATCAGGCCACGATTAGGCCCAGAATTTTCATGAATTTCACATACATAGAAACATCATTAACACTCCAATTTTTCCAGAATTCATGTCCATTTATTTAACCTCATTTAGATATGAATTATACTCCAAATCCATCTCAAAATTATTTAATTTATAGCTCACAAATCATGATCTTTCATGCGTCAAAAATCAAACCAAAAACTATCATACATTATCATACACATAGTCCTAATTCTTTCTCAATTTAAGAACACTATATTTACATCTTCTTTTAGCATATATTCACCCTCATTATACTTCAAATCCAGATCTAATTCATCCTTGAATCAACCTAAAACCCATGGTTTTCACACACCAAGAACAAGTAGAAAATATCCAAGTTAATCCAACATATTCCAGCATACTTCATCATCAACATCTTATACATTTCACTCCAATTCAAGAATCATTCTCATACTATTAAAGATGACATAAAGATCAGATTGTTATTTACTCATTAGTCTTCCAACTCAGCTCAAAACTTTAGATTTAACTAAGCCTCCATTCATGCATGATTTATCACAAACTCAAGGTGAAAATGAGTTAGTTTCAGTAATAAGATGAAGGTAACAATAGGTTGGTTCTTGGTTATTCTTTGAAGGATTAAAATCTAACTTTTCTATAGCAATTTGAGCTAGGGTTTAATCATAATTCAAAAAGAAGATGGATGCAATTTCATTGGAGAAGGTGAAGGATAAAGGAGAAGACTACATAACTATAAAAAGATTAACTCCATATCCATAAAAATTAATTAAAATATGTTTTCTAATAAAAACTTACTGAACTTGTAATAGCTTTACGTTTCATGAAAACGTACTTAGGAGTAGTTACAGAGTTTGAATGACCAAAGAATTATTAATGTTTGTGTAATTGAAAAGGGTGAATATTTTCACATTTGGGTCTTGATTAATATCTCTATTTAGTTCAAAGCCCCTACATGTGGATTTTGCATATTAATGATTTGACATGACTTGAATGATTGTGTTTTAAGTTAAATTTATTTCATAAAGTTAAATTCATTGTCTCATTAATGCAATGTGTATTATGTGATTTTGTGTGTTTATTTTTTGTTTGATTGAGGACAAGCAACTGTTTAAGTGTGCGGATATTGATAAGTGTGAATTGAATCGTGTTTTGGGGCCCAATTTGATATGTATTTAATTGTTAATTCAATTGTTTAGTATGTGTTTAGGTTAGAATTGTGTTAGTTTGTTAATTATTTATGTTTTAAGTGTTTTATGGGTTAGTACAAGTCTTTGAGCTTAATTATTATATTTTTGAGGTACCTTGATATGTTTTTTAGTGTTTCAGGGTTAACATCGAAGAACGGAGAAGTTTCAGAGACATTAAGGTCGAAATAACGGCCCACAATCATGGCACAACAAGCCACGATTGTGATAGAAATATAAGATTTAGCCCACGATTGTGACCCAAATGAGCAGAAACTTGAAAACATCAAGTTTAGAGGGAATTTTTAGACTTTTCTAACCACAGGAAAATCCTAGGGCTGCTCAAAACATAAAGGATATTTAAAAAACAAGATAAAGAGGCAGAAGGAGCTTTTGCATTAGCCACTTTAGAGAAACCTTTGAGAGAATTATTGAGAGATAGAGAAAGACAAGAAGGAAGAGAGAAGAGGAGAAGAAGCCGACTTGACGTACTTCTCGAATAAGGAGTTTCCCAATGTCACTACCTCCCATCGTTCTTTTAATTCATATTACCTACTATTTTTAATTTTATTATTGTGTAGAATTGGAATAACAATTGATGATAGGAATTTTAGATGTTGATGATGTTCTAAACACACCTTCAGGGTTTTATCTTTGATTTAATGGAATCTGATTATTTATATGTTATTTAGATTTATTGTGATTTAATTCTGGACGTGTATAATTTGATAATAAACTGAGAGGGAAAATCGAATGAAAAAAATTAAATTGGGCTAATGAGAGTTAGGTGATTTAATAGAATGAGAATTAAATCAGATCGGTAAATTGTGCGAAGAGCGAACTTATATAGGTTTCTAATAGTTTATTAGATAATTTCAGATCTAATTAAGATTTTGGATAGGTTTTTAATTAATAAGTTATAACTTCCATAATCTGATTAAGGTCTATAATTTAGGTTAATGGTTATAACTCGAGAGAGAATAATCAACCCTATGATCGTTTAGAACCAATAATTTGGCAATTCATAATCAATTAGGTTAGCATTAAGGATGGGTAAAATTCCCTTTCTCCTAATTGATAATTCCTTTAGGTTGATTCTTGAGTGTGTTGCAACTGTTAAATTATTAGTATTTTCGTGATTGAATCTTGAATTGATTTGCTTGATTGAATTGAGTTCTTATTTTAGTTCCGTTACATTTTGAATTTTTGCGAATTATTCTAGCCTTAGATTTTAAGATTAGATTATCCCTCCTCGTGGGGTCGACACCTTTGGTACTACATGAACGAACAGTGAGCTTATAGATTATTAAGGTTAATTAATTAAAACTTATACACATTAAACAACTCGATTAGTTCACTAAGAAAATTAACTACAAACAGATAATTAAGAAACAAACAAGAATTGAATGGGTTGCTTCTTTAACGTCTTGTAGCTAGACGCCTCAATGGTCATGGTCAAGGTAGGTCGATTAAAGTGATTGATTCTATCGTTTCCTTCTTTTCATGTGGATACATCTCCAAGAATTTTCCAAATACTTCCTCAACTACATTTGTTAGCAATTGGTAGCATTCATCACTCTTTTTACCCCAGTCCAACTTCTTTCCTTCTTCTTCCTATAAGGAAAAATTACAATATGCAAAATTAACTTGATTGACCAAAAAATAGTCTTCAAAAACAGTAGTAGTAGGAACAAGTTCAACATTAAAGATTGAAAATTCTATTGTTTTTCCCAAAACAGTCATGCTCAGCTTTTCGTTCTTCACATCAATCAAGGTATTAGTAATGGCCATAAAAGGCATCCCTAGGAGTATTGTGCACTCCTTCCTTTACTGTTTAACTTCCCCCATATCTAAGACCACAAAGTCTACAGGAACAATCAATCCAGTAACCTTCACCAACACATCTTCCATTATTCCTTTCAAATAACGGATTGACCTATCAGCTAATTGTAGGCACATATTGGTCAGTCTTAACTGTCATAGATCAAGTTTCTCATAAATAGAGTGAGGCATAAGGTTTATGCTTGCTCTAAGATTAAGCATAACCTTAACCTCATCACCATTACCCATAGATACTTGCACGATAAAACGTCCTGAATCTTTTAGTTTAGGGGGTAAATGCGGCTGTAAAATTGCACTTGCTACTTCCAAAACTAGCACCTTTTCGTTAGCCACAAAATTTCATTTCTTGGTGCTTAATTCCTTGAAGAACTTGAGATAAACCAGAATTTTACTAATAGAAATTATGCAACATCGGTAGGAAAACTACAACATAGATCTTAGAAAGCAAGCGACATAGATAGGAAAATTGCTCATCTTGTTTCGATAAAGATCTGTCGCTTTATGCAATTTTATTCTTCATTGTCCTTGGTGTCATGGTTAAGTCGTTCACCCTTTTGAATGTGACTTAAAGAGTTTCTCCTATTGCTTTTCTCATTTTGCTCATTTCCTTCTATGGTGAGGCTTTCCTTCTTTTGATCATTAGTGTCAGGCAGCTTAGAAGGAAACTCAACATGATTGTCAATCACTTTATCATTCTTAGAACGGAGATCGCTTGGGCTTGGTCGGGTTGATTAGTCAACCTTCCTTTTTGATTGTTAAGAATTTAAACTGCAAGTTGCCCCACTTGAATCTTAAATTCATTCAGAGATTGAGAGAGAGAAGAAGGAAGAGAGAAGTGGAGAAGAAGCTAACTCGAGGTACTTCCCAGATAAGGAGTTCCCTAATGTCGCTACCTCTCATCATCCTTTTAGACCATATTTCCTACTTATTTTCCATTTTTATTATTGTATAAAATTTGGAATAATAGTTTGATGATATTATTTTGAATGTTGAGATGTTCTAAACTCACCTTCAGAGTTTTGTCTTTGAATTAATGAAATTTGATTGTTTATGTGTTATTGGATTTGTTGTGGTTTAATTCTAGATGTGCATAATTTGATAATTAACTCAGAGGGTGAATTGAATGAAAAATAATAAAATTGGGCTAACAAGAGTTAGGTGATTTAAGAATTAAATTAAATCGGTAAATTGTGCGAAGAGAGATCATGCATAGGTTCCCGATAGTTTATAGGACAACTTCAGAGATAATTAGGGTATTAGATAGGTTGTTAATCGAGAGATTGCAATTTCTATAATCTGGTTAGGATTTATGATTTAGGGTTAATGGTTATAACTCTAGAGAGAGTAATCAATCCTGGGATCGTCTAGAACTAATAATCTAGTAATTCATAATCAATAAGGTTAGCGTTAAGGATACGTAAAATTCCCTTTCTCTCAATTAGTAATTATCGTAATTTGATTCTTGGGTGTGCGTTGCAATTGCTAAATTATTAATATTTTCGTGATTGATTATTGATTTGATTTTATTGATTGAATTGAATTCTTGTTTCATTTTTGTTACATTTTGAATTTTTGCGATTTATTTTAGCCTTATATTTTAGGATTAGATTATCCCTCCTTGTGGGATTGACACCTTAGATATATGTGAATGAACAGTACACTTACAAATTATTAAGGGTAATTGTTAAAACTTACACACATCAAACACTCGATCATGTTTTTGGTGTTGTTGCTAGGGAGATGATTAGTTTAATTCTTTAATTTAAGGTGTTTTAGTTAGTTTTTTTTTTTGCTCTTTCTTTCTTTCTATTTCTGAAATCGTGCTCTTACATGAAAACAAGAGTCATGAGAAGATCAAGTTATGCAGCTAAAACCTTAAAGTTAGACATCACCCGATTAGAACAGTCAATTAGGAAAGCTCGGTGTGAAGAAGAAGAAGAAATCGTAAAAGAAACAATTACTGAGGAATTTCAACAAGAGTTAAACCAAAAAGCGAACCAAGGATGTCAACAATGAACCTTATGGATTTCATGAGACCAAGGTTCAATACGGCTAACCAAGGAGTAGCTAGGCCACCTATATAAGCAGCCTCTTTCAAAATTAAACCAGCCTTCCTAAACATGCTTTAACAGAACATGCAGTTCTATGGACTAACGAATGAAGATCCCAATGCACATATAGTGAACTTCCTTGAAATTTGTGATACCTTCTGGTCCCATCAAATGTCTGAAGATGTAGTAAAAATTAGGCTCTTTCCTTTTACCCTTAGAGATAAAGCAAATACTTGGTACAATTCTCTTAACCCATACAAATGTCACAACTTAGGATCAACTGGTTCGTGCCTTTTTAAACGATTATTTTCCCCTTACTAAGACCACGAAGATCATCAGGGAGATTACCAACTTCTAGCAAAGTACATGTAATCAATCTACGAATCGTGGGAAAGATACAACAATTTACAATGGAAATGCCCACACTATAACTTACCCAAAGAATTCTTATTGCAAACATTCTATATAATGGAGTAATCTCATATACAAAAGGCATAATCAATGCGGTTCAAGTAGATCATTAATGAGAAAGACGGTCGATAAAGCAGAAGAGTTGATAGAGGAGATGTCAAGTAATAGTTGCCAATGGACAAATGAGCAGAGTAGACAGACCACTACTTTCCAAGAACAAAAAGGAATTGTGGCTATCGATCAAATGATGGAGATAGAAGCTAAAATTGACAACTTAACTCGACCGCTCAACAACATAAAGGCTTCGTCCTTAACTTTGATAAAAGTTGTGCAACTTAAGTGTGAACTCTATAGACAGATGGACTATGATATAGTGGATTGTTTCTTGATGAAGGAAAGCGATCCAGAGCAAGTTAATTATATGGGAGCTCAATATGGACGAGTAGGGGGAAACAATCCCTACTCCAACACATACAACCCTAGGTGAAAGAAGCACCTTAACTTCTAATGGAAAAACAGTGTTGGAGGACAGTTCAAATCTCAAAGAAAACCAGGCCTCCAACAAGATAAACCAAGCTCAATGGAATCTAAGTTGGATAGGATTTCAAATAAAATTAGAGGCATAGAGGATGCACATAAGAGGTGTGAAAGCAAATTCGAGCAAGTCGCTAAAAGCCACGCCTCTTCAATACCTAATCTGGAGGTCCAAGTAGGCCAACTAGCAGAGGCAATTTCTACTTGGAATGCAGGAGCCCTTCTAAGCAATACTGAGTCTAATGCAAAGGAACGAATCATGTCCATTACTCAAAGCCAGGAAAAAAAATTAAACATGCAAAAAAAGATGGAAATTAGGGAGAAAGACAAGTAATTATGGAATTCCTTCCAAGTTGAGCCAATCGAGGAACCTTGACCTGAATTTTTGTACCCTATTTTAGCTCAATGGAAGTCAATTTCAAGTAGGACTAAGGAATTCTAAGGAGGTTAAATTAAACAAGGTTAAGGATATAATGGAACATCTACAAACGAGGCTCACACTAATGGAATCAAACACGAAGAAGGTTAAGGAGCAAATAGTGGAAGAGAACCCTAATATAACATAAAAGAAAGAGGGCCCAAGGGAGTTTCACATTCCTTGCAGTATTAATAGAGTCAACATAGACAGGACATTCGTAGATTTGGGAGTAAGTTTCAACATGATGCCCTATACCTTTAGTCAAAAATTGGGGTTAGGAGAGTTAGAACCCATAAAGATGCTAGTGAAGATGGCAGACAGAAAAGTTCATCAGCCGAAGGGGATTATTAAGGATGTCTAAGTGCATATTAATATTTTTACCTTCCCTACAAACTTTTTTTATTGGATATTGGAGAAGATGTGGAAACCCCTATGGTCCTTGGATGATCATTCTTGGCTACTACTCGCTCAATAAGACATTGATGGGGGAAAACTAACTCTGAGGGTCAGAGATAACCAAATAACTTTTACTATGTCGAATAAAGTAATAGTTCTCCTTCACCTTTAGCTAACATCAACAAAACTGAACCTCTAGAATAATGAGAAGATATTGAGGACCTTAGGAATTCATTTATAAAGAAATTATTGGTGGAGAAGGTGAAGGAAGGTGGAACCCAAAACATGGTAGCTCATGTGTAAATGGTGAGATCGATGACTACGTCACCATTACACTATTCTTGAATCACATTAAGCATAAGAAAAGCGTCAAGCTACCAATGTTAAAAGAAACGTTGCATGAGAGGCAACCCATGGATTGTTAATTTCATGTTATTCGCTTTGATTTTTTTTAAATGACTGAGAAAGTAAGCAAAAGAGAGGTGAAGGAGTTATAAAGAGTAAAGAAGTGATTTCGAGAAGTGTAGAAGGAAGAAAGAAGAAAAAAATCAGAAATTGCCGGAAATATTGTGGGCACGATCGTGGGCCAACTTTGGTGCTTCCGTCACGTTTTTTCATCTCGAATGTCTCTAAAACTTCTCTGTTAGTCGATGTTGACCTGAAACACTAACAAACACACCAAGATACCTTAAAAACATAATATCTAGGCTCAAAGACTTATACTAACCCATAAAAACACTTAACAAAAATAATTAACAAACTAGCATAATTTTAACCTAAACACATACTAAACTATTGAATTAACAATCAAATACATATCAAACTATGCCCCCAAAACATGATGCATTTTACACTTATTAGCTCCTTTATTTGAAAACCCTTAGATGCATTCAATTGTTCCTTCCCATCAAAAGGTTCATAAGAATACATACAAACATCGGATCCATGACCACAAGTTCCATGTATACCACACACTTCTTAATTTGGAACGTTTTAGGGTAGCCTTATAGTTACCATCTTTACACACCTCATCAAATCAGCTAACTACATAGCTAATTCTTAATTCAAGCTCACTTCATGAACTCCATCTCTTCTTCCCCTCATGTTCTTTTTTTGAGAATTAACCCCCAGCATTTTGAAGTTTCATATGTTTCTTTGGCCAACCTCTCTCCTACAGCTCCTCCTGTTGCATTTTCCACCATGTACTAGCACTGTTACATCAACCCATCATAAAAGAATTGGTTTAGCATGTGAAGTGGAAAATGATGGTGTGGACATTGTATCGATAAGAGTTTAAAGCATTCCAACGCCTCGTGGAATGTCTCTCCCTCCATCTGAGTGAAGGTAACTATCTTGGTGCGCAACTCAAATGTCTTTTGATAAGAATAGAATTTTCCTTTAAATTAGTTGTGCACATTTTCCCATGTAGTCAATGAATTGGGTAGAAGGGTCATTAGCCACGCCTTGGCCCGATCCTTCAATGTGTATGGGAAGCACCTCATTCTTAGTTGATCTTTTTTTAATCCATCCAACAGAAAGGTTTGGAGAGTAGAATAGAATTCAAGAATGAAGTTTAAAGGATCTTCATTGGGAACTCCGTATAGTAGTATATTGAAATGGATGGTCTTCAATTCATAATTTCTAACTGCCTCTCCCAAATGTATACATGACATCCTAGTACCAATCACCGATCTAGCATACTCCTTCATCACTAACTACCTTTCACCCATCATGTTTCACTTGATCTTCACGTTTGGGTTCCTCGCGATTGTCTTTAGAGTCTCCTTGAGGTCTTCGTCTTCAATGTATGTTAACAATAAAAGGGAAGGGTATAAACCAAGTGAATTCACTACCAAAAGATCTTCTACCTAGCACAAACTAACTACGAAAAGCACTAAATTAATAACGAAAATTACAAAATACATTAAGAAAATAACACAATAAAACATGCATGCATGAACAAACACAAACAATCAAAATCACGTAAGCAAATAAAAACAATTAAAATTAATTCAAGTTCAAATGCTAAATACCTCCTTGGCATTAGCATCAAAAACTTATTGTGCCCAAGTATACAAGGTAGTTGTAGTGATCATCCAGGGTCATCTCCCACAGAGGTGAAATTGGTCAACTAAAATTAATTTTGAATTAAAAATGAAAAAAAAATGCAATCCTAAACACTCTATCCCGAATTATTGAGTGAAAACCCTTTTAAAAAGTCACAAAATTAAAATGAAAAGTAAAATGATTCAATCAAAGACAAAGACAAATAGATTAATCGAAATGGAAGACTATTGAGAATTAATTTCACTAATTTAAGCTCCTATGCTTGATTAATAGGAATGATTGGATAGTTGTCTTACTAAAATTAACAGTTGGGTTCTAAATTAACTTGAAGAATGAACTAATCTAACTTTTGTATTCAACAAGGTATCATCCGAATTAATTATGAAAACTTAACCACCAATTACCATTTAAGTTAATATATTTCTATTTCTTAACCTAAGCGTCTATAGTTTCTCATTTTGTATTGAACTTTTTCTCTAGATGATTCATTTAACACTAAAATGATGCAAGGTTAGTCATACCATTACATCCATTCAGCTTAGAAATCACAACAATTAATAAGACAACAAAATCGTAATTCACTCATGTATAGTTGATTAAAATAGCTATATTAATCCTCAAGAAAAAGATTCAGCGCATCGTAGCATATACATGGTTCATCATTCTTAAATACTTAAATCCCATATTAAAGAATAACAAATAAGTATCAAAGCAATAAAACAATGAATACCGAAATAAACTATCAATTTTTAGCAAGGAAGACAAGTTCAAAAGACAAAGATAAAGGAGTTCAATAACAGTAACAGAGATTAAACAAGAAATGACAAATAAAATAAACACTCAGATGAGAAAGTCGA
This sequence comes from Erythroxylum longipes, assembly GCA_027563885.1. Taxonomy (NCBI): domain Eukaryota; kingdom Viridiplantae; phylum Streptophyta; class Magnoliopsida; order Malpighiales; family Erythroxylaceae; genus Erythroxylum; species Erythroxylum longipes. Next base: position 10,271 of record JAOQMS010048162.1, on the reverse strand, counting down.
TGGTGGATCTCTTACCCAGTTTAGAACTCTAGCGTTGGCTCTCACCTTCTACCTCTGATTTACTCCTCACCTGATTGCTCCCTGTTATGTTCTTCTTCTTTTTCCCTACCTCAACTCTCTTATTTTTGTCTCTGTCTCTCTGCCTCACCTCTCCCTTTGTTCTTTTTTGTTCCATCTGAATCTGTCTCGAGTGTAAGTGAAGAGTGAATAATGAGTATGTCCCCAACCCTTTTGATTTAAACCCCCTTTTTTCTCTCATTCCTTTTCCATTTATAGCATCAGTCTAGTCTTAGAGTTATAGGGTTGTTATGCCGTCAACCTACAAGTTTAAGAATTAAGTGATTGCAATAAAGTAGTCACGGGGCTAATAAGTTGAGTCACCCTCATGAGGGCACTTGTCACAGTGGGGAAAACAACACGTTGTCAGGTTTTGCTAAGTTATACGATGAGAAAACAACTCATTAGCATACCTTCAATGGGGAAAATAGTCTATTTCCTCACCTTCGATTAGAAAAATAGTTCATTGGCATGGTCATTTGGCATGTTTGTTGAGAAAGTAGCCTATTCACACACCTTCAGTGGGAAAAATAGCCAGTTGGCATGGTCACTGGAAACGTTTGATTAGGAAAAGAGCCAATTGGCATAGTCGCTAGGCAACTTGGGTGAGTAAACATCCTTTTGTCACACCTTTGGTCGAGAAAACAACCAATTGGCACACCTTTAGTTTGAAAAATTACTCATTAGCATGGTTGCTTGGAACCTTTGGTAAGAAAATAACCTATTGGCACACCTTCAGTGGGAAAAACAACCCACTGGTAGGGTCGCTAGGCACATTCAATAAGAAAAAAGCCAGTTGGTACACCTTTGGTGGGAAAATAGACCATTGGCACAACTTTGTTGGGAAAAATAGCTCGTTGACATGGCCACTGTGTAACTTCATTGAGAAAACAACCCATTGGTGTGGTCACTAGGCACCTTCACTGGAGAAATAGTCAGTTGGCACGATCATCGGGCAACTTAAGTATGAAAGCGACCTATTGGCACAACTTTGGTAAGGAGAACAACATGTTGGCACATCTTTTGGCACACATTTGGTGGGAAAAATAGCCTGTTGTCATAGTTCTTAGGCATTTTTTATGGAAAAAATAGCCCATTGGCACTTTCAGTGAGAAAATAACTCATTGGCACACCTTTAATGGAAAAAAAAAGCCCTTTGGCATGGTAACTTTGCACCTTCAATGAGAAAACAACCATTGGCACATCTTCAATGGGAAAACAACCCGTTAGTGTGATCGTTGGGCATCTTCAGTGAGAAAACAACTTGTTGGCAAGGTGGCTAGGCACCATTAGTGGGGAAAACATCTCGTTGGCACACCTTCAATTTGACAAATTGCTTGTTAGAATGGTTTTTGGGCACCTTTGGTGAGAAAACAGTCCGTTGGAACACATTCAGTGGGCAAAACATCCTGTTATCATAGTTGCTAATAACCTTCAGTAAGAAAAAAACCTCATTGGCATAGTTGCTGAGAACCTTCAGCAAGAAAAAGGCTCGTTGGCATACCTTTGTTAGGAAAAACAATGCATTGGCATGGCCGTTATGCAAATTCAGTGAGAAAAAACTCATTAACACATCTTCGAAGGGGAAAATAGCCCTTGGTACATCTTTGGTGGGAAAAAAGCCCATTGGCATAGTTGATGGGTAACTTTGATGGAGAAAACAGCCTGTTAGCACCTTAGTTGGGCACATTTGGTGAGAAAACAACTTGTTAGTACACTTTTAGAGGGGAAAACAACCCATTAGCATGGTTTTAGGGCACCTTTGCTATCAAAATAGCTTATTGGTACCTTTGGTAGGAAAAACAGTCTGTTAGCACAGTCGTTGGCCAACTTCAGTAGGGAAAACAACCTTTTGACACGTTTGATGGGCACATTTGGTAAGAAAGCAGCTCATTGGCATGGTCGCTAGGCACCTTTGGTGAGAAAATAGCCCACTAACATAGTTATATTGAACCTTTGGTGGAGAAAACAGCTCGTTGGCACTGTCACTGGCCACCTTTGGTGAGAAAAAAATCCTGTTGGCACACCTTTAGTAGGGAAAACAACACGTTGTCACGATTGTTAGGTTCGTTCGACGAGAAAACAACTCATTAGCAAACTTTCAATGGGGAAAATAGTCTGTTGGCTCACCTCGATTGGAAAAATAGCTCACTGGCATGGACATTAGGCATGTTTGCTGAGAAAACAACCCACTGGCACACCTTCAGTAGGAAAAATAGTCCGTTGGTATGGTCGTTAGGCCCCTTCGACCAAGAAAGCAATTTGTTGGCACACCTTTGGTAGGGAAACATCCCATTGGCACACCTTCAGTTGGAAACTTTGCTCATTGGCATGGTTATTAGGCACCTTTGGTGAGAAAACAACCCATTGGTACACCTTCAGTGGGAAAAACATCCCGTTGGCATGATTATTGGGCACCTTCGGTGATAAAAAAGCTAGTTAGTACACCTTTTATGGGGAAAATAGCCCATTAGCACATTTTTTAAGGAAAACAACTTGTTGGTATGACAATTGTGCAACTTCGTTGAGAAAACAACCTATTGCTATAGTCACTAGGCATTTTCAGTCAATAAAACAGCCTGGTGGCATAATTGCTAGGCACCTTCAGTGAGAAAATGGCTTTTTCGCACATCATCAATAGGGAAAACAACATGTTGGCACAACTTTTGGCATACATTTGGTAGGGAAAATGGCCCATTGTCATGGTTGTTGGGCAACTTTGGTGGGAAAAATAGCCTATTGGCATATTCATTGGGCTCGTTTAGTGAAAAAATAACCTGTTAGCAAACCTTCGATGGAAAAATTAGCCCTTTGACAAGGTAACTTTGCACTGTCGATGAGAAAATAGCCTATTAGCACTTCTTTAATGGGGAAAATAACTCGTTTGTACAATCGTTGGGCATCTTCGAGGAGAAAATAACTCATTGGTGAGAAAACATGTTGTGACACCTTTGGTGGGGAAAATGTTTGTTGGCATAATCGTTAGGCACCTCTACTTAGAAAATAGCCTATTGGGACACCTTCAATGGGAATAATAGCCTGTTGACACATTTGTTAGGCACCTTCGGTGAGAGAACAACCCCTTGGCATACCTTGAAGAGCAAAAAAAGCCCTTTGTCATTGTCACTGGGCACTTTTTATGTGAAAACAACACATTAGTGCACCTCAGTGGGGAAAATAGTCTATTAGCACACCTTCAGTAGGAAAAACAACTCATCGGCATGGTCGCTAGGTACCTTCAATTAGGCAAATAGCCCGTTGGCAAGGTCATTGGGCACTTTCGATGAGAAAAAAGCTAGTTGGTACGCCTTCGTTGGGGAAAACAGTTTGTTGGGACACCTTTGTTAGTGAAAACAACTCATTGGCATGGCCACTGTGCAACTTCGTTGAGAAAACAACCCGTTGGTGTGGTTGCTAGGCACCTTCAGTAGATAAAATAGTCCATTGGCATGATCACTGGGCACCTTTAGTGAGAAAACAACCTATTAACACACCCTTGGTGGGGCAAACAACATGTTGGCACGGTCGCTGGATACCTTTGTCAAAAAAACAACCTTTTGGCACACATTCAGTGGGAAAAACAGTCTATTTGCAAGGAAAATGGGCACCTTCAGTGGAAAAAACAGCTCGGTGGCACGTTTGCTAGGTTCCTTCGGCTAGAAAGCAACTTGTTAGCATACTTTCGGCTAGGAAAATAATTATTTGGCACACCTTCGATTCATAAAATAGCTCCTTAGCATGGTCATTGGGTATGTTTAGTGAGAAAACAACTCATTGGTACCTTATGTGGGAAAAATAGCCCATTGGCATTGGCGCTTGGCACCTTTGGTTAGGAAAATAACCCATTAGCACAGTCACTAGGCACCTTAGGTAAGAAAAATCTGTTGGCACACCTTTGGTGGAGAAAACTGCCCTGTGGCACACCTTTAGTTGGACAAATTGCTCATTATCAGGGTTATTGGGCACCTTTTGTGGGAAAATAACTCATTGGCATAACTTTAGTAGGAAAAAAAAACAATTGGCACGGTTGCTGAGCACCTTAGGTGAGAAAAAAGCCTATTGGTACACTTTCAACGAGGAAAACAACCCATTGGCACACCTTTGTTGGGAAAAACAGCTTGTTGGCAAGGCCATTGGGCAACTTCGTTGAGAAAACAGCCTGTTGGTGTGATCGCTTGGCACCTTCAGTGGAGAAAATAGTTCGTTAGCACAATTGTCAAGCATCTTTGGTGAGAAAATGGCTTATTGGCACACCTTTGGTGGGGAAAACAAAATGTTGGCATGGTCGCTAGACACATTTGGTAAGATAATAACCCTTTGGAACAAATTTTACGAAAAAATAGCCTGTTGGCATGATTGCTAGGAACCTTCGGAGGAGAAAACAACCCATTGGCACATTTGTTAGGTTCCTTCGGTGTCAAAATAACTTGTTGGCACATCTTGAGAGGGAAAACAGCCTGTTGGCACACTATCGATTAGAAAATTAACTCCTTATCATGGTTGTTGGGCATGTTTAGTGAGTAAACAGGTAGTTGGCACACCTTTAGTAGGGAAAACAACAAGTTTACATGGTCGCTAGGTACCTTCGGTGAGGAAAATAGCTCGTTGACACAATCACTGGGCACCTTCGGGGAGAAAACAACACTTTGGCACTGTCGCTGGGGATCTTCGATGAGAAAATAGTTTATTGACACACCTTTGATGGAGAAAACAACCTGTTGGGATAGTCACTGGGCACCTTCCATAAGAAAACAACTATTTGGTAGATGCTGGGTAGGAAAAATAGTCAGTTGGCATGGTCTTTGGGCATCTCAGGTGAGAAAACAACCCGTTAGTATACCTTTAGTAGGAAAAATAGTCCATTAGCATGGTCGTTAGGCACATTTGGCATGGAAAATAGCTCATTTACATGGTCGCTGGGCAGCTTCACTGTCAAAGCAGCTCATTGGCATAACTTAGGTGGGAAAAAAGATTGTTAGCATAGTCATTGGGTACCTTTGGTGGAGAAAATAGCCTGTTGGTAGGTTCACTGGGCATCTCCTCTAAAAAAATAGCCTATTGACATGATCACTGGGCACCTTTGATGAGAAAATAGCCCATTAGCACGGTCGTTGGGCACCTTTGGTGAGAACATAGCCTATTGTCATGGTAGCTAGGCACCTTCAGTGAGAAAACAACCTATTGGCATACCTTCGATGGGGAAAAAGCTAGTTGGCATGGTTATAGGGCACCTTCACTAAGAAAACAACCTTTTGGCACACATTCAATGTGAAAATTAACCAATTGGCATGGTTACTAAGCACCTTCAATGAAGAAACCAGCTTTTTGGCATGTTCATTGGGCACCTTCAGTAAAAAAAAAGCCCATCGGCACATCTTCGGTGGGAAAAAAATCTTTTGGTAAACCTTCGATGGGAAAAATGGAATATTGGCATAGTTGTTAGGCACCTTTGGTGACGAAAACAGCCCATTGGCATACCTTCGGTAGGAAAAACAGCCAATTGCCACAATTTCTGGGCACCTGTGGTGGAGAAAATAACTGGTTGACATACCTTTGGTGGGAAAAACAGTTTGTTACCACATTTTTAGTGGGAAAAACAACTTGTTAGCATAACTTTGGTGGTGAAAACTTCCTGTTGGCACATATTTGATAGGGAAAACTACTCGTTGTCAAACCTTCGATGGGAAAAACAACCCATTGGCATAGCCCCTAGGCACCTTTAGTTAGGAAAATACCCTGTTGGTACAATCATCGGGCACCTTAGTTGTAAAAATAACCTGTTGGCAAACCTTTAGTGGGGATAACAGCTTATTGACACACCTTTAGTTGGAAAAATAGTTTATTGATAGGGTTGGTGGACACCTTTGGTGATAAAACAGTGCATTGGCACACCTTCAATGCTAAAAACAGCTCATTGACACGATAACTAGGCATCTTCGATGAAAAAATAACCCATTTCTATAGTTCAGTGGGGAAAATAACTCGTTAGATCACCTTCGTTGGAAAAAAATAGCCTATTGGCATGGTCACTAGGCACCTTCTGTAAGGCCCGAACATATACCTTAGAAATATTATAGTATGTATAGGGCCTATTAAGAAGTGAATGCAACGGATTAACTGTGCCTAAGTATAGTAAGAGATAAAATGGTACTTAATGTAAAAGACATAGGTAAATTGGTAATTTGTTTGTTTCGACATGGACGTACATACTTAAACGTGAAATATGGATGGGAAATTTTGATATTTTTGCTTGGATTTATGTACTTAATATGAGGGAAAGTAATAGAAGAAGTATCTCATTTGCTTATGAAATGTTTATGGTTAAATTAGATGTATTTTTGCATTGCTCTTGCATGATAAGACCGAAGCTAGTTGATCTGGGATGTGTACCTCATTGGATGGATAGGTTCCAATGAACAAATTCTATAATTTGACCATATCTTGTATTGAATGCCTCCAAATTAGATAATTCTAATTGTAAATTAAACTACAGACATAGTTCTAAAAATTTGATGAAGGAATTGAAATTTGATTCTGCCTTTAAGATTTTTAAGTTCTAGTTTGAAGTTAAGTTCTGGTTGTTATCCTTATTTTTGAACAGACTGTAGTTTTTTAGATATAACTCTTGATATGATTAACTAAATTGCATGAAATTTATGCCATTAAAAACTTAAGACATGTGGCAATGAAATTAATTAATAAGATTATAGGCTAATGTGGGAATTAAAGGAAGAAGAAGAACTAATATGCGATTTTTCTAAAGTTAATACATGGACCAATTGGAATAAAGCATATGTGAACAACAAGATTAAAGCTTGTGTGTGTCGTATGTGGTCCAATAAAATTCTAACATATGGTCTAAAAGAATTGTATCACCTAGTCCAATAGAATTGTAACATGTGGTACAATAGGATTGCAACACATGATCCAATAGGATTGTAAAATGGTCCAATAGGATTGAAACATATGTCTAAAACTAGAAAATTCATGAAAAGGCATATAGGGAAGGGAGATGAATGGAACTTAGGGTTTTAACATCAGATTTTTCTCCTTTCCATTTCACCTTCTTCATCCCTTCATTTTTCATTTGGTAAGCAACGCCGAAGAGGAAGGGAAGGAAAGAAATTAGAAGAATTACTTTGCCCATTTTAAGGTTTGGGACTACACTTAGTGTAATTTCTTTATATATATATTTGAATGGATACAAAGATTCATTTGAATTTTAAATGGTTTTTGGGATGATGCTTTGGTGTTGTTTCAATGTTATCTTACATAGAATTCGTTGAATATGACAAGAGAGTACTATGTAATGGAATTCTATCTAGGGTTTGTTGAACTAGTCATATTGTTCAGGCCATAACTTAGCTTACAGACCTCTATATTGGCTTATTTTAGTTTCATATGAAAAATAAGAAATAGAACTAGAAGTTCTAGAAGAGACTTTAACTTAATTATGGCTTTATGACATTGGAAATTGAGATCCAAAATGGTAACCTGATATTACCCCTATTTAACCTTCTTCATCCCTTCATTTTTCATTTGGTAAGCAACGCCGAAGAGGAAGGGAAGGAAAGAAATTAGAAGAATTACTTTGCCCATTTTAAGGTTTGGGACTACACTTAGTGTAATTTCTTTATGTATATATTTGACTGTATATAAAGATTCATTTGAATTTTAAATGGTTTTTGGGATGATGCTTTAGTGTTGTTTCAATGTTATCTTATATAGAATTCGTTGAATATGACAAGAGAGTACTGTGTAATGGAATTCTATCTAGGGTTTGTTGAACTAGTCATATTGTTTAGGCCATAACTTAGCTTACAGACCTCTATATTGACTTATTTTAGTTTCAGATGAAAAGTAAGACATAGAACTAGAAGTTCTAGAAGAGACTTTAACTTAATTATGGATTTATGACATTGGCAATTGAGATCCAAAATGGTGACCTGATATTACCCCTATTTTGGAGTAGCTTGTGATTTTTGTCTATACCCCTATTTTGGAAGCTAGCGATATAGGGCAACAAATATCCAAAAGATCTTAAACCCTAATTCAAACATTTTCTATATGAAAATTTTAGAACAAGTGGAAGTATGAACTATGGACAGGGGATACGATAGGAAGGAAATTGCACTATTTTTAGTTTGTTTTCTTTTTGATTTTTATCGAATCATATCCGAACGTTTATGAATGTGTATGAAACTTTTCAAACACCTATAAATAAAAGAAATAGGACTTACCATATCTAAATTTGGTGATTGAACATTGGAATTTAAGATCGAGCATAATGCATTTCAAAGAAAACTGACATGTAAATAAATGATTTCTTTGCGTATTTGTCGCTCATATATGTATATTATAATTATACAAGTGTGATTTTGACATACTTCTAATGGTGGTATGTTATGAATTGCATGTATGAACACAGATACAGATTTTATGACTTGAAATGTATATCATATGACTTTTGAATATATGAATTGTTAAATTGGCAAATGGTTAAAGGAAAAGTTATAGTGCCTACTCTATTGTCTTGTTAGTGGATAGATAGGCATACTTATAGGGATATAGCACAGCTACTACAGTTTGATACCAGTTTTGTCTTCATTTCGAGAATATAATGTTTCTATAGTTTGATGCCTTTAGGTATCCACAATTGATATTTTTGAGTATCCATAGTTTTGACATCTTCAAATATCCATAGCTCCCGTAATCTACATCCACGGGAATATGTAACTTGTTGGCATAACTTTATTGACCTGATGTTTTGGAGTAACTCGTTGCTATAATTTGTTAGGAAAATTCACCCCTTGGCATGGTCACTAGACATCTTTTGTGAGACAGTAGTCCATTGGTATGGTCACTAGGCATATTCAGCGGAGAAAATAGCCTATTGGCACACTTTTATTGGAAAAAAATAGCTCGTTGGCATAGTCACTGGGCATCTTTGGCGAGAAAGTAGCTCGTTAGCATGGTCTATAGACACCTTCAGTGAGAAAACAACCTATTGGCACACCTTTGGTGGGGAAAAAGCTAGTTGGCACAGTTGCTGGGCATTTTCACTAAGAAAACAACCTTTTAGCACACATTCGGTGAGAAAAATAGCCCTTTGTCACAGTTGTTGGGAAACAACCCATTGGTACACCTTTAATTTAAAAAATAGTTCATTGGCAAGGTCGCTGGGTACCTTTTGTGAGAAAATAACCCGTTGACATAGTCGCTGGGCACCTTTAATGAGAAAACAACCCGTTGCCACACCTTTGGTGGAGAAAAAAGCCCATTGGCACACCTTCATTAGGAACAATAGCATGTTGTCATGGTTACTAAATAGCTTCAGTAAGAAAAAAAAAGCTCGTTTGTGCGATTGTTAAGCACCTTCAGTTTGAGAAATAGCTCATTTGCATGGTTCTTGGGCACCACTAATGAGAAAACAACCCATTGGTACACCTTCGGTGGGTAAAATAGCGCGTTGGCACAGTCACTAGGCACTTTCAGTGAGAAAAAAGTTTTCTAGTACACATTTAGTTGTGAAAATAGCACATTGGTAAACAAAAGTTTGAAAAAAATAGCTTAAGTATTATGCCATAAAACAACTCGTTCGTGCAGTCACTTGGCATCTTAAGTAAAGAAAAACTATTCATTGGCATAGTCACTGGGTATTTTTGGCAAGAAAACAACCAGTTGATGCAGTCAATCGATAACTTCAGCTATAAAATGGCTAGTTGGCATGGTCATTGGATAGCTTCGATAAGAAAAAAGACTATTGGCATAGTTTAAGTGGGGAAAAAAGCTCGTTGCCACAGTTGCTAGACACCTTTGTTGAGAAAACAACCTTTTGATACAAATTTGATGGGGAATATAGCTCATTATCATAGTTGTTGGTCACCTTCAGTGGAGAAAAAACCTCTTGACATGTTCACTAGACACGTTCGATGAGAAAACAACCCGCTAGCATACCTTCGATAGGAAAAAAGCTCGTTGACAGAGTAACTGGGCACCTTCAGTGAGAGAAAAGCTCGTTGGCATATCTTTGATCAGGAAAATAGTCTGTTGCCATTAGATTATCAAGCATGAAAATAAATTAGAATTTATGAATTTGAAATTTTTGGAGGTTAATATCGTGTATTATGAATTTTGTAAGGTGGTATAAATTAAAAGAAGGAGTTAGTAGGAATTTCATGAATAAGGAAGGGCAAAAATTGGAAACTCAAAAA
>JAOQMS010048152.1:0-22682 GCA_027563885.1 Erythroxylum longipes | reverse complement strand
TTTTAATAGATTCTAACATGGCCTAGCAAAATAATGATCACACTCTTAAGTAGTTGGTTACTATTAATGCTAACCATCAACCTTTTTGCAATGATTTTCATACTATTTATGTTGCTTTTGAGCTTAAATCTAGTCTCATTTGTCTTTTTCCTACTTTTCGTCATATGCCAGGTGAAGATCCTCATAAGCATCTTAAAAAGTTCCACATATTTTATTTTAGCATGAAGTTGATTTGGGTAGAAGAGCAAATTAAGCTGAGGGCATTCCCTTTCTCATTGGGGGATACCGTTAAATATTGGCTCTACAACTTATCCTCAGGATCAATCACTACTTGGAATGAAATGAAAAAACTTTTTTGGGAGAAGTAATTCCCTGCATCTCGAGCTACAAATATTTAAAAGGAAAAATCTATAATTAGACAACACCATGGGGAGATATTATATGAGTTTGGAGAGCCTTTTAAGAAGCTGTGAGCTAGTTGCCCTCACCATCAAATCAGTGAACAACTTTGATCTAGTATTTCTATGAAGCACTTTTACCATAAGAAAGAAGTATGATAGATGCAGCAAGCAGAGGTGCATTGATAGATAAGACACATATTGAAGCCAAAAATTTAATTTTCAACATGGCTACCAATTCTTAACAGTTCAAAATTTGAGAGGATCCCCGACCTTTAAAAGTCCATGAAGCTAGTACTGCCATGTTGGAGCAAAAATATAGCTGGGTTGACATCTTTAGTAAGACAGATGGCTACAAATGGTACTCAGTAAGTAAAAGCATATAGAATTTGCACAATGGTAAGCCATCCAATGAATATATGTCAGACCTTACAAGAAACATCCATGAAACAAGTGAATGCTTTTGGAATTTTTCTGAGTCAACCACAAAAAAACTATGATCCTAACTACTCCAAAGCATATAATTTAGGATGGAAGACTCCTAAATGAAAAAATTATAGACAACAAAGATAATAACAAATCTCCTACCAATAATCATTTCAAAGACAAGCTCAACCATTAAGCTCTGGACTTTCATGGGGAGAAATGATGAAGATAATGGCTCAGAATACAGTTCAAAAAACTAAAGCTAGTATTCAGAATTTGGAAACTCAAATAAGTCACATAGCTACTGTTGTTAGTCAATTGGAAAATCAGAGTTCACTTAAAATTTATTCTAAAAAAATTGTGAACTTAAAAGAGAATGTAAGTGTTATCACCGTGAGAAGTGGTAAAGAAATAGAGGCAGTACATAAGACTCCTCTTATAGACGATGATGAAGAAACTAAAAAGGAACTTGAATTGTCTCCAAAAGAAGATGAAATGGAAAATAAGGTAAAATATTAATCTCTTGTGATTAAAATTTTTACTAATACTTTGCTTCCTTTTCTTTGCAGTTTTCCCAAATTAAAAAAGAGGACCAAGATAAGGAAATTTTGGAAATATTAAGAAAGGTAAAAGTGAACATACCTCTAATTGATGCCATAAAACAAGTACCAAGATATGCCAAATTTCTCAAGGAGTTATGCACTTCTAAAAGAAAACTGTGAGGAGATAAGAAAGTGAGTGTGAGGGAGAATGTGTCTGTGATCATACAAAGGAAACTCTTACCAAAGTGTAAGGATCCAGGTACGTTTACAATTCCCTGCGAAACAGGTGGACCTATATTTGAAAAAGCAATGTTAGATATAAGAGATTCAATTAATTTCATGTTGCATTCTATTTACACTTCACTGAATGGGGTCTTTGAAAGACAAACATGTCATAATTCAATTAGCAAATAGATCTAATGGTTATCCTGAAGGGTTTATAGAGGATGTTTTAGTGTAGGTTAACAAGTTAGTTTTCCAATCTGATTTTTATATATTGAACATGGAGGGAGAACCTTCATCTAATTTAGCATTAATCCTTCTAGGTTGACCATTCTTAGAGAAATCAAAGAAAAAAATTGAGGTGGATAGAGGAACACTGACTATAGAGTTTGATGGTGAACAAGTTTGCTTTAATATTTTTGAAAGAATGAGGTACCTTAGTGATGTTCATTTTGTTTTATCGATTGATATCATTGATTGCTTATATAATTTTTTTTTTGATATGGAAGGTAAGGATGAGTTAGAAGTCTTTCTTTCCATGAGTTTAGAAGAAAACACTTTGTATTATTCTAACTAATTTATTATAGATAAGATGGAAGAAATCGTGCTAGCATTATAATCACTATAACCAATGCCAAAAAGGTATCTCTCTTCAAAGATTGAATTGCCAATATCTCATACAAAATCTCTACCATTACAATTGAACTAAAGCAAGTATTGGAGCACTTGAAGTATGTATTTTTGGAAGAAGGAGAAACACTTCCGATAATCATAGTAAGGAATCTAACCAAACTTCAAGAGGAAAAGCTCATTTGAGTCCTTAAAGACCACATCACAGTTATAGGATTGACCATAGCTGACATTAAGGGTATTAACCCTTCAATATGTATACACCAAATTCTTTTAGAAGAAGGATTTGAACCATCAAGGGAATCATAAAGGAGATCGAATCCTCCGATAATGGAAGTGGTGAAGATAGAGATCTTGAAGTTGCTTGATGTTGGTATAGTTTATCCAATTTTAGGTATTAAATGGGTAGGTCTAGTCCAAGTGGTACCGAAGAAAACTAGGATTACTATAGTGAAAATGAGGACAACGAGTTTGTCCCTATAAGAATTCAAAATTGATGGCGAGTATGTATTAATTATAGGAAGTTAAATACTGCTACACGCAAGGATCACTTTCCACTTCCATTCATCGATCAAACGCTTGAATGACTTATAGGATGATCTCACTATTATTTTCTTGATGGATATTCAATTTATAACCAAATTGTGATAGCTCTAGAAGATCAAAAGAAAAAAAACCTTCACATGCCCATTTGGTACATTTACCTATAGAAGAATGCCTTTTTGATTTTGCAATTCCCTAACCACCATTCAGAGATGCATGGTAAGTATCTTCTTCGACTATGTTGATCACATTTTAAAGATTTTTATGGATGATTTTACTATTTATGGGGATTCATTTGATGCATGCTTAGATAATCTGAATTGTGTACTTAAACGATGCATCAAAACTAATCTTGTTCTGAAATGTGAAAAATGTCATTTTATGGTTAAACAACAAATAGTTTGGGACATGTAATTTTATTTAGAGGGATTGAGGTTGATAAAGCTAATGTGGAAATTGTGCAAAACTTTACCTACCCCACAATGTGAGGGAGGTTCGTTCTTTTCTTGGCTATGTAGGTTTTTTTCGCAGTTTTATTAAGGACTTAGTAAGATTTCGACAATCTCTATCTTTTGTTACAAAAGTACGTGCCATTTGAATTTGATGAGAGATGCAAGGAAGCTTTCAACAAGTTGAAGGAACTTTTGACTTTGACACTGATTATTCAATCACTTAATTAAAGTCAACCTTTTAAGATTATGTATGATGCTAATAATTATGTTGTGGATGTTGTCCTCGGTTAAAAATATGGCAAGATGAATCATACCATTTACTATGCTCCAAGAATGCTTAGTCTAACATAACGCAACTACTCCACCACAGAAAAGAAGCTTTTAACTATTGTGTTTGCATTAGATAAATTTAGACCTTATTTTCTTGGTTCTAAAGTTATTATATATTTTGATCATGTAACATTAAGGTATCTTTTATTGAAGAAGGAAGCAAAGACAAGGCTTATTAGATGGACTCTCTTGTTCTAAGAGTTCGATCTGGAGATCAAAGATAAGAAAATTATAGAGAACTCATTTTGCGGACCACTTGAGTCGATTTGTGAAGGAGGGGGATTCAATACTATTGTAAGAGCTATTTTTGGATTAACAATTACTCAGGCTTCAAGATAAGATTCCATGGTACACTGATATTGTAAACTATCTAATGAATCAAAAGAAACCTAATGATTTGAGTAAAGCTAGATGGAATAGAATAAAGAGTTATTCGAAATATTATATTTCATATGATCATGAATTATGGAAATGTTGTTTTGATCAAGTAATTAGGAGATGTGTGCCTGAGTATGAATGTGAATCTATTTTAAAATTTTTCCATTTGTATGCTTGTAGTGATCACTTTGGACTAAAAGAACTGCTAGGAAAATACTTGAATGTGGTTTTTATTGGCCAAATATTTTTCAATATTCCTATATATTCTACAATGCACATGAATAATGCTAGAAATAAGGTAATTTATCCTTAGAGATCAAATGCCTTTATATCCAATCCTTGCCTGTGAAAATTTTGATGTGTAAGGCATTGACTTTATGGGACCATTCCTTCATCCTTTGGTATTGTTTACATTTCATTGGATGTGGATTATGTTTTTAAATAGGTGGAAACTAAAGCCACAAGGACTGATGATTCTAAAGCAGTTGTAGAATTTGTTAAGTCGAACATTTTTTCTAGGTTCGGAACACCACGAGCATTGATTAGCGACATGGGTACTAATTTTTGCAATTTATTGGTAAGAAATCTTTTGAAGAAATATTATGTCACTCACAAGGTGTCTATGGCCTACCATCCACAGATAAATGGGCAAGTAAAAGTGTAAAATGGAGAAATCAAGTCAATCTTTCAATAAATGGTGGGCCTAAATTGTAAAGATTGGAGCCAACGACTTGATGATGCTCTTTGGGCATATAGAAATGCATACAAGGCATCGATTGACAGTCTCCATACTAACTAATTTATGAAAAGCCTTGTTATCTTCCAGTAGAAATTAAGCACAAAGCTTTTTGCGCAGTCAAGCAATACAATATCAAGATGGATGAGGTGAGTGAACAAAGGAAGTTGCAATTGCAAGAATTGGAAGACCTTATACTTTACTATTACGAGAATATGGAGATTTACAAGGAAAAGAAAATGCTATTTCATGATAAGATGATTGGTAGAAAGAATTTCATTGTTGGACAAAAGCTCTTCTCCATCATTCACAACTTAAGCTTTTCCCAGGTAAAATACGTTTTTGTTAGATTGGACCTTTTGTTGTTACTAATATGTTTCCATATGGCGCAATTGAAATTAAAAACCTACAAACTAATAAGCAGTTTAAAGTCAATGGTTATGGATTGAAACCCTTTTAAGAAGGATTCCAAGTGGAAAATGTGGAAGTGATAGGGTTAGAAAACCATCATTATGAAGATTGAGTGACATTTGTGTCAAGCCAACGATATGAAACAAAGACGCTACTTAGGAGGCAATCCAAAGGAAGTCTATTTCTTTTCATTTACATTCTCACATTTGTTACATGTTAAATGCTCCATTTCTTACATTTGATGTTATATTAGGAACAATGTAAGTTTTAAACATAGGATTGGGGATCTTTGTTTTCATACACATTTTTGGGTTTGTTTGTTGTTTATGTGCATTTCTTAGGTGTCATCAAAATCAAAGAAGCAAACGAACATTTTCTCTTTTTCTATTGCTATTAAGACTGTATAGCATAATTAGAGAGCAAATTGACTTGAGAAATTCATGACAACTTGAGCATGTACTTTTAGTTTTATGATTGGTCAATATACATTATCTTTAGAAGAGTAGTGAATAGTGGTAGATATAAGACAGTGAGATTTTTAACCTTTATAGACTGACACATCCATATCAATCTCATTATCTTTTATTTATGTATGACCTTCAGGACATGTATATCCTAACTTTGCTTTGATTTTATATTTGAGACCACATTTTTATCACATGCATTAACACGAAAATGATATAGGCATTCATTGTTTCATAAGCTACATTAGCCAAATAGCTTACCCGTTGATATAAAATTTCCCTTATTAAGCCCCATTAAGCTTTATTTGACTTTTCTTTTTATATTAATCACATTACATGCGTTAAACCTATCTAAATGTCCTACCGAAGCCTTAAAGCTAGTGGAGCATTCGTTAATTGTTGATGATTATGGATGCATAAAAATATAAGTTTGGGGATGTGCATATATGTGGGTTGCTTATAATTGGTAGGATGTCATTTTTTGTCTTATCAATGAGTTCTAGTGTTGATTTAGCTTCTTTCAATTTTTGTTAAAGAAAAGAAAAAGAAGAAAAAGAACTTAAATAAAAATATCAAGGAGGAAATGCATTTGCTTTACAAAGTTATTTATGATTAGTTTTCCCTTTTAAAGTTATATGGAATGGGTGATTTGAGTATGATGTATATGAGACAAATGTTGATTTGAAAGGCACCACTTATGGTTATAACGTATTATTTTTTATCAATTGTATGAGCGATTCCTTCTAATTGGTTTTAATTCATGTGGTTTGTGGTGTGAGAGCTTGAACTTGAGCTGTGAAACATAGTTTTAAGTAAATGTTGGAGTTTACACTTAATTTTATATAAATGTTACTTTTGCTTCACTAGCTTTGATGACTTTTATGCTACATTACCTAAATACATCTCACCTTATCCTTTGCCCATATTATAACCTTAAAAATTCTTTTGATTAATGATTATGCATATGAATCCTAGTGGTGGAGAAATGAAATGATATGCAAAGTCATGGAATGTCATGATCATGAATGGTGTTTGAGTGTACTTATGGATCAATGTTATTTACACAATTTGTACAAGTCGACTACTAGATTGCTCAGTTTCTAAAGACAATGATTGTTGATTGATAATAAGTAGAGGATTTTAATGGTTAGTTCTTGCTATGATTTTGAAAGTTATTTCTCTTTACTTATGGCTATCTATTATTAGGAAATATGGAAATTACTTATGGCTATCTATTCTTAGGAAAAATGGAAATTATGAAAGTGTTTGTTTGTGACTTTGATTTTTTGTTTTGCCCAAGGACGGTCAAAAGCTAAGTGTGGGGGAATTTGATGTGTGCTTAATTATTTATACATTTACTTCTTAACACTTAGTGGTTGTTGTTGTAAAATGCTGAAGATACTTATTTTAGTTCATATTTGATTTTATGTACAATTTGGAAGCATAAAAGCTAAAATGAGTTAAGAGCATACTCCTTGAGCCAACTTATTGATTTCTAAACTCAATTATCCTTGTGGAAGAAGAAGGAGATGGATTAGGGGAGGATTGGACAAGAAATTACAAGAAGAACAAAATTCAATAAAACCTGGGAGATACATAGCCATGTATATACTTAAACGGCCGTGTAAACATTTGGGAGAGATTTTTGGACTTACACGCCTTTACATAATGTCTTAGTGCTCCTATAATAGACCATTGATCCTCTCTATTTGGCCATCCATCTGTAGGTGACCAGCCCACTGTGAGTTGTGGATCTCCTTCAATTGTTGTTTCAACAAGCTACCAAAACTCAGCATGTACACTTGACTACTCTTAGTCATCAACAACCCATCATCATCGAGCCAAAACTTGCAAACAAAACCTTCTTTTACTTGTGAGATTAGCTTACAATATGTGCTGTCTAATGAAGTTGCAACTTTGATTTGCTCTAACAGGTTCGACTCCACCCTTATAATGGCATATAAGGCCGCAAGTACCTTCTTTCGACTCAAGGCATTGCCTCCCTAGTTTAAGCTCCCGCACAAAGTCATAATCAGCAAAAAACTTTTGCCATTGGGCTTGCTTTACAGAAAACTTCTTTTAGGTCTAGAAAAATATATTAGCAATATCGTCTGTACAAACAACGAACTTGGTCCCCAACAAATATACTCACTATGTCCTAAGGCGATGCACCACTATAAACATCTCCTTCTCATGTGTCAAGTGTCGTTGCTCTGCATTGTTGAGCTTTTGACTCTCAATGCCACGGGATGACCACCCTTCTATACTAGGACTCTACTAATCACTTTGTCCGATGCATTTGTTTGTACCTTAAATGAAAGATCAAAATTTGGCAGCTTCAACATCAATTCAGATGAGATAACAACTTTAAATACCTCGAATGCCTCCTGACATGTATCCGACAAACACCATTCTTGCTTTTTCTTTAGCAAATCTGTCAATGGTATTGCTTTCTTCAAGTATCCCACTATAAACTGCCTAAAGTAGTTAGCCAATTTAAGAAAGCTCCATAACTCTCATACTGTCATGGGAATTTGTCACTCAACTATTGCCTTTACCTTATTCAGATTCATTCTGATCTAACCCTTACTCACCAAGTGACCCAAGAATCTAATCTATGACTGTGCAAACTCACACTTCTCCATCTTCATATAGGGATTATGTTGCTTTAGCCACTTGAACACTTTCCTTAAGTGCTCCACATGTTCTGTCATGTCTATGCTGTATAACACAATTTCGTCAAGATACACCACAACAAACTCATTTATGAAATTGTACAACACATTGTTCATCAGGTTGCAAATTTTCGGGAGGTGTTATTCAATCCAAATAGCATGACTAGAAATTCGTATGATCAATTCCAAGTCACAAACTTTGTCTTCTGTTCATTACCTTCAGTTATCTGCACTTGCCAGTACCCACTCTGAAGATTCTTCTTCATGAAAACTATAGCCTTTGACAATCAGTCCATCAAATCTTGAACTCAGGGGAACAAGATACTTATTTTTTATTATTACCTTATTCAAGGCTCGATAGTCTATGCACATCTAAAGTGTTCCATATTGTTTCTTTTGAAACAACAACAGGGCAATGTACGGGGCTTTGAAAGCTTGGACGAACCCTACCTCTAACAACTCACCAAGTTGCTTTCGAAGTTCTCTAAACTCCAACGGGGACATTTTATATGGGTTCTATGCAGGTGGGATGGCTCCAGGAACTAACTCGATCCTATGATCAATCTCTCGACGAGGTGAAGAGTCTTAGGTAACTCTTTCAACGTCACGTCCCAAAACTCCTTCAATAAACTTGCAGCCACATTGGGGAGTTTCATCATATGATCCTCATCAATCTCCCACATGGCAGTGAGACAGGTCTCCATGCCTTTCTTCAACCCTTTCTCGATGTTCATGGTCGGCATATGTGCTACCGTCATTGTACCATTTATTGTTCCACTTCCAGATCTACAACAATTAATATAGAAGGAATTTTAATCAAATATGATCATCATACCTTCCAAACTTGGATATAGCACTGCCTTTGTTGCATTTAAGAAATTGATCCCCAGTATTAGCTTGAAATACATAAGTGGTATGACCATACAGTTGAACTTGGAATGCTAATTCCCTATGCTCACTGGGATGTTTTAAGCAACTCCTGCCACCGCTTGTGCCTTACCCATAGAGGTCTTTGACACCTTAAGCCCTAACTTGCGCACCATATTTTTTACCATCAAAGAGTGTGTTCCACCAGTATCTAGCATTGCAATTACCTCCTTTCCATTAACTTGTATTCCCATATACATTAGCTCTTGTCAAAAGGATTGGTTTCATCCTTAACTACATTCAACAAGGCGATCAGATTCATTGCTGCTTCTAAATCTTCCTCTTCTTCTCCGACAATTGGGGAATTTAGCTTCTCCTTCCTCGAAAATTCTATCACAAAATGTGGACTGTTGCATAGGTAAGAAACAAATTTTCCCTTCTTAGAGGACATCTACCCATTCTTGAAGTATGGCTTTGATACCAGTTGTACTGCAAGTTATGCCTATTCCTTTACACAGTAATCTAAATTAGATCCATTTAAGCAATAATTAGCCTTCCTACATGATCGTCAACTAACTTATTCTTGAATGCCTTACAACCCTCGCAGTGTAAACTCTTATACTCTTGCAAGAAACTACGAAAGAACTAGAATATTAATGGAAACAATAAACACGAAAGAGATACAACAAAATGCTAATCTTTATTACTTCCCTCAAAGTATACAAACGAATGCTCTCTTAATCTTTGTATCACTCTATATAAGAAGAGCAAGGCTTAAATGAGCTATTTATAGACATCTTTGGCTTGATGGCCAAGTTAGAATCTTAACAGAATTCTACTGCTTAGATCACATCTTATCTTATCAAATTACATCATCATATCCAATTAGATGACATCCCCATCTAAATAGGACTTTATCTGATAGAATCTAGCTTCACCCCAAGTAACAAGATAAAGATAACATCTATTTAGGAATGATCCATCCTTATCCACGAAGATCTCTACTATCTTTAGATGATCCTCCCATATGGTCTTTATCCTTTAAAGCTAGTGATCTTATCTGCCACATCATCCAAGATCTCATCATGATGATCTTTATCTATTGATGATGAGTCACCCAATCCCAAAGCCTATGATAGCACATTGGTCTGATCCAATGCTTACCCATGTTAAGTCCATTAGCCATGGTCCATTTACTTAAGCATACACTAGGTCTTTAGTTCATCAAGAACCCATCCTTATTCAATTTAACTAGTACAAGATTCAAAACTTTACCAAAACTCACACCAAGCTTGATTTAATTGCTAAGCTATCTTGGAACTCTTGTATGCCACCACCATACGTGTGATTCAACTAACCTTCCACCCAAGGCTTATTTCCAGCTAGCTGTGAAGTGTCTTCATATGTTAAGGGGCTACTAGAGATCCCTATTAAATTATTACAAGAGTTTCTAAAACCTACATGTTAACAACCCCAAAAATATTAAGACTTCTAATGAAAAATATAATTTTACTCTTCAACTTTTTTAGATAAATATTTTTAATCATTTTAAATTTAATATGGTTTTTGTTTTTAGAGCTAGTGATAAGGTTTATGATTTCATTGTATAGTTTCTATATCTTAAGAATAATCAAATCAAATATATTGGGTGAAATAGGGATTCATATTGTAGAAAAATTATTCAAGTCATTATCTAACTTTAGTAAATAAGCTTTTGGGGTTTTAAAATTTAAACTTTTCATAGTTCACAATTTGAATCTAATTCATTATAAGTTAAGTATTTTAATTTTTAATTAAAATAATTAATAATTAAACAATAATTAAATTATAGAATTAAAGATAGCTCTGATACCACTATTGAGAAATTGAGATAAGATCTAATCATGTACACAACAAAATAATGATATAACTTTTTATTTTATTTTTTAAAAGCCAAGATCACTTTAATCTTATAACATGATTACTAAACAAAAATATTAAGACATGAATCATAAATTCATACCTTATTGTGTAGTGTGATTATTTTTTTATTTCCCTTAAATTAATTATAAAATTGGTTTATAGCAACCATTGTAGCTGCACACGCGTTTGACTTCTAATATTATCCATATAAACATGTTGAAAGAATTCTATAAATGGTGTAGAGAGGATAGGTAAGAAGTGATAGCTTCATTAAAGTTAAACTTATTTATAATATTATTTAGACCTTTTAATATTTTATTTAAAATAAAATTCTAAGTTCAGTTAAAATTTAATTATAATTACATTAAATTTTAATTAAATACTAATTAGGCCTAAATTTGGGGGAAGATCAAATATGTCTAAGCCTCAACCTAAACTACTCAATGTATATAATATGGATGGAAAGGAACCAAATGTTGTTCGATAAGGGGAGAATAGAAAATCATGCCTTAGCTCATATGATTCATTGCTGGAATAGAGAAATCTTGGTTCCTCACTAAGCAACTAAAAATATAAACCATTCTTTTAGAAGAAGATGGAATCTTTAATATTTAGGCTTTTGATTTCTAGAAGCTCCAAAGGATAACAATTAGAAATTAATGTATTCTCACTATACTTACTTGGCACAACAATGTAAAGTCTCCTTTTGATGCCTTTTATGGCTTATCAATGAATTCTTTTAATTTTTTAAAAATGATCTAATATCTTATATTGATCTTTATTTATTAAATATCTCAAATTTAATCCTAAAATTTTTAAAACTTTACAATTAAGTTCAACTTAATTAAAATACCTTTTTTTCTCTCTTTAACCATTATTTTGTGTATGTGACCTATTAGTTTCATAAGTATATTGGAAATGGATATAAATTATAACCCTAAATTATATTTAGGATTAGATAAATTAAACTCCTTTAAGTTATCTTTAATTCTCTAATTAAATAATTTATATCCATATATGAAGATTAACATTTAGCAACACATCATGAAGACTTAAATATTAGGAATGTCAAAGTGGTTTTGACTAGCCTTTTTATGCATGATTTTTTTTGTATAATTCAATTCTTTTATCATACAATGTTCCAATTAAATGTAGAGTACAAAATTAATAGCTACTCCATTTAATTCCAATCATGCTAGTTCTCCACCATTAGTAATTAATTCATTTGATGAAAATTGAAAACTATTATCAAAGTATCATTCTACCTTGGCCTAAGATTTATCAAATCAATACTAATTAAGAACAACATAACATTCTCCCTAATCACTTTAACGTGATAAATCTTATATTAATTACTTAATATCCTCCATATAGTTCATGTTATATCCAATGACTATTGATTGATCTATCCTTGAGTAGAATAAGTGCTAAGCAGTATCCAAATGTTGCGATCCCTATATGAGATACTTTGGAGTTATCAAGTTAAAGGATAACTTATACAATCATCACAATGAGAATTTTCATAAACATACAAGTAATGTTCCAATTTGAATTCTCATATTGGGTCAGTTCAGTGAACTTGTTCTCTAATAAAACTCACATATTTGTTAAAGCATATTCACATTTTAGTCTATGAGATTGAATACTTCTTTCATAAGGAAGAAACATAATGTATGCTACTCTTTTTATGCTCTATTAATGTTCAATCTCAATAGGATATTGACTAGGAACAAATTAGAGATAATATATAAATGAAATATAAATTTCATAATCACAATTTCGTTATAATTTCATTTGTAATATACATTTATCTCATGAACTTTATCATTTACATATAAATATAAATAAGAAGAAGATTGCCATTAATTAATTAATTATATCACTAAACTATAACTATCTAATTGGTTGTAGGGTATAAACTATAACCTAATTCTAATTCATTCAAATAAGTTATAGAGATGTTCCTAACCTCTCGTGTGCATTACAAAAAGGGTCGATTTGTTATATGATGACCTATTCATCTTGTGCATATTAGGTAAATCACCCACAAAAATTCAAGCTACCTAATTTAAAGGTCGATAATGAAATAATGAATCCTACTTATATATTTACTTTCAAGAAATAAAATGCAAACTTTTTCCTCCCCCCCTCATGGATGTTTGACCATCCAAAAGGGTTTTATTTCTAGCTTTTTATAGTTGAAGTCATGATTTGAGACCCAATTTAGTAGCAATAAATGCAAACCTAAATACTTACTATTTCATTTGCGATATCGAGACATAATGGGAGTCTCAAGTATTGGACTTAAATATTCAATATGGAAGCCACCTAAATATCAAACTTAATTTTAACAATAGCAATAATTTTCTTTAAAAAAAGGGGTGCAATGACAAGAATAGATTTGGAGGTCTCTCCTTATGGATATGGTGCATAACTTCCAAAAAATGCATAAAATAACTAGAGTTTCAATCAATATAGAAGAGATAGAATATTTCCTAGATATATTAGAGAAATCATTTCAAAAATAAAAAGAGTGAGGAAAGAAGTTATAACACAAAACAATAGTGCAACACATTAGCAACATGAAGGAGAAAGAAAGGCATTAGGATGAATCTTGAAGGGTTATAGAGCTGGTAATATCATTTTACCCTATTAAATGTTTCTTAACAAAAATTTAAACTATATTAGAAGAAAGAAAATCCTAGATCGATAAATACCATTATTGGGTTATATGCATAAAAACATATAAGTTTTGTCAATTTTAGAGGGATTATGGACACAAGATTGATGATTACCAAGACACATGAAAAGGGGTAGACATGTCAGTTAGTTGGAGAAAAATGAGGAATTCTTTGTCCCTAATCATAAAGTTGAATAAAAGAAGAGGATTGAGGGGAATGTAGGGAATGATGTCATTTCTATGATCATCAAACAACTATATGTTGATCTCTCTAAGGATAAGAGTAATAAATATGACGGTAAGATGAGACTCTAAAATGAGCAAATCATATATCAAAATATCTCTCAATAACCATGCAATGCCAATTAAAATCATGAATAGATTATGAAAGAAACATAATCTAGGTGGCCAAATAATCTTTGAAAAAAAGATATGTATAAGAAGAATCATAATGATGATGTCATAACTGTCATTGCAATTTTAGTAAACCAAATAATTGAAAGGATTCTAGTAGATAATGAAAGATTTACTAAGTTTTTATTTTATGACGCTTTTGTGCCTTAAGGTTCAATGCAACACAACTGAAAATTGAGACTGCACTATGGTAGGATTGGAGGAGAACATACCTGCACATAATAAAAGATAATAATTTTACTGAAATTAGGTATGTGATTAAGGCAGGTAATAAGAACGATATAGTTTTATGTCATTAAGAGATCTACAACCTATGATAATATACTTGGGTGACTTTCATTATATAAAATTAGAACTATTTTTTCACCACATGAATTATTGATGAAGTTCCCAATGAGTAGCAATATAAGGGAGGTGCATAAAAACAACGATGGTAAGATAGTATTATGTAACCTTGCCAAATTATAATAAGAAAGCCATATCATGCACACAAAAGTGACTTCTGAAACACATAGAAAGAAGAAACAGGGGACCTTGTAAAGGAGATAATATAGTTGAATATAGGAAACTAGGAACACCTAAGGGTTGTGAAGATTTTAGGAAAATAAGAATTCCATTGACTACGCTTGTATGGAAGCCTAATTAAAGAGGTAAACTGATATCTTTTCTTGGCATCATAAAATTATATAGGGGATTAACCCTTATGTCATCATGCCTAGTTTAAATGTTAACCATAGCTTGAGACCTGTGAGGTAGAAAAAGGCAACTCATAGTGGAAAAGGAAAATTTTGTTACAATATATATTTTTATGTAAGGTGTAATACCTTGAATAATTGGTTAATGTAATGATAGTGAAAGAATTAAGCTACAAGTGAAGGATGTGTATATGCTTTATTAACTTAAATAAGGCTTTCATATAAAACAATTTCCATTATTAAAAATCAAACAACTCCAAGATTTAATTATAGATAATAGATGGTTAAGCTTATGGATGCATACTCAAGTTTTTTTTAAATCTAGATTTGTAAATCGTACTTACCCTTCTTCCATGTGCTTAAATAAAAGAAAGGTTTCAGTTGGGGCCTTAATGCTAGTGTGACTTTAACCAACTAAAAGCATACATATCACCTTACTATTTATACCTAGACTTAAGAAATATCTATTCCTATACTTAATTATATATAATTGAGGGATTAGCTTAGTGCTAGTAAGAGAAGACCAAAAGTAAAAATGATCAATGTATACACAAAATTCCTTTCAAAGGGCATAAGCATACTACACAAATAAAAAAACATAGCTTTTGCCCTAGTTGTGTCTTCATAAAAGCTCAAGCTATATTTCATTCCTATACAATTTTGTTGTATTAAGTGAGGTTATAACCAATAATTCTAAACATATTAAAATATTACTAATAATAATCCTTAGTGATATTAGTAAGTCAATATGTGAAAGATCAAGATCAAGATCAATGAAAGGTTAAAGTAGCAAAGAAGCTAATTAAATCAATTGATTAATTAATGGATAAAGAAAATAGCCAAAGTGTAACACCTATATAATTCAAGTGATGAACTAATAACAAGGGAAAATCAACCATAGTAAGACTTAAGCAAATCATTTTAATCCTTATTATAAAATTATTTTGGTCATTTTAATGAAGTAAGAGTTCAATCATTGGATGGTAATTTTCATATATTGTATAATGTATAAATCCTTTTATTATCAAGAGAAAACTTATTTTGATTTTTGAATAAAATATTTAGAAATTATTTTAAATCATTTTTTTATCAAAGTAGGGAATTTTGATCTTTAAGAAAAAAAAATAGTAAGTTCTAAAATATGATTTTCAAGTGTAGTGCTCAATGATAGGTTTTTAGGTACATCAGTCAATTAATATAGGTGAATGGTCAACTAATGTCTTTTGGAACAACAAATAGGTCTATTTGAAAGACATTAAATTCGTATTGGTTGATACATTGGTCAACTAATGTGCCAAAATAATTCATCAATGTTGTTATTAAGTTATTATAGTGACTAATTTTAGTTTTTAATGATTATCTTAGGTTCCTTTAGTATAAAAAGACAATATCTGAGTTTTAGGAGATTAGTTAGGCGTACAAGGAGTTGTTGAGAGTTTTGATAGACTAGAATGTACATATGTGCATCACATAACATGTGTTGATTATTATTCATTAGTGTGAGTAAGAGAAAGAGTTTTTTAATTGTATAATTATTGCAATTAAAAAAATTGCTTGATGCACATTTTTTTAGGGTTCGTTTTGAAGTTAAATAGTATTTGTGAAAGGTTACTCTTCAATCATAATAAAGCAAGATAATTTAGGGGTTCATTTTTACTTACAGTAAAGAAGATATTGTATGGAGGATTGCTCTTTACCTATTTAAAGAAAAAGATAGTGAATTCTGAAGTCGAGCTTACGGAGTGGATATAAGTTAAAGGATATCTAGTTAAATTACTATAAATTAAAAATTTCTTTTCTTACTCTTATTTATTTATTTATGCTGATTATTTTGTGATTATCATATATGAATTTGCAATAAATATTTATTTGTTTAAAAATAGAGAAAAAGTGAACACACAAATTACACTCACCTCCTCATATGCCATTTATTGACTAATATATATGTATCATCATATATTTTCTCTTTTGTTAAACTCTCCATATGTTAGAATCTTTTAAGAGACTTCTTAAATGGTAGTTATAATAATGAGTTTGATATCCATTACCTCCCAAAAGCTACACTTAAGTCTCAAGTTATCATTAATTTCCTTGTTGAATGCATATAATAGAAAAATGAATTTGCATATGTAGCGTTACTTTGAAAATAGTAAGAAAGATATGTTCAAATGACCCAACCAATAAACATGGTTCTTTAACTCATTTATAAAGATCTCAATATGCTAGAAAATCAATTTTCCAACATGGAAGCTAATGGTATGAGGGAGAAAGAAGGCTAATAGAAAGTCAAGTTTGAACTTGTATACTATGAGCTCTTGCATAATAATATTAAACGATACAAAGAAGAGTGTTTAAAGGTGATAAGGGCATATATGCAAGATAGATATTTTTCAAGAGAAGTTTAGGAAGGTAACATTAATTTATAAAGCTATTCGATAAGTAGGTATAGAGCAGTAGCTTTATCAAAGATCCTTCATTATGTTATACTTACAATGCGTAGCATCTCATGAAGTTAAGCATATCTTAGAGGAATGCCATATGGAGTGCACTAAGGGGTCTTCAATTTTGCATATAAAATAATTAAGAAATGCTATTAATGGAATACATTGAGAAAAGATGTGAGTATTTAAAAGAAGTTAAATAAGTACCATTAATATTCAATTGTCCATAACAAACCTGTAGATGACTATATTCCAATCTTTGTTCACATCTTATGTAGTATCCCATTTTCCTATACTAATGGAACCCTAGATAACTGTACATGAGAACCATTATTAAGAAATTATAAGGTGCATTGCATACTCATGCATATCAGTAGCATGCACACACACGCGAATTGTTTTTTTTGTATATATTATAATGACTGTTTATGCACTCATTTGACATATTCTGGGATATAAATGTTTTTTTGTGTGATTATGATGTGAATGGTGAATATTATATCTTGAAAATTGATTTGGCGAAATACACTATTGATATAGAATTTTTGGTGAAAATTTTGGGAAATTTATGATTTTTGTCGACTAGAAAAAATGTCAAGTGGCAAGACAATTGGTAAATGGTAGTAGAATTAAGTTCCAAATGGTGATAGATATTATTGATAAGTGACATAAAGATTTAATGACAAGTATCATTGAAAATTGGGAGACAATTGGATTAAAAATTAGGAGACAAATGGACCAGCTATTTAAAAAACCAGGTGTATGGCTTAATTAAAAGACAATTATTATAGTCTTTCATTTTTACTTCTTTGGTTAAATACTCTTGTTCATTTCGTTCTTCACTTCTCCTTCTACATTCACGACATTTTCTCACTAGCCCTACACTCACGATTTAAGTTGCCATCATCTCTTACCTTACTACTTCAAGATCCTTGCCATTTCTTCTTCTTGTCACTGAAAGAAACCGAACCTACTCCACCTTCCATGATGATCGTGTAGCTTAAGGAGTTAGGGTTTCTTGGAGATTTTGAAGAAGCTTTGGGTAAATCAAGTAAGTACATACTTGATCTTCATGGTTTGTTTTAAATGAAATATATATGTGATTGTTTTGAAATTAAATGGTTAGGAAAATGGAGTTATTTTATACTACATCGTGGAAGAATAAATGTACATATTCATGTCATATTTTTATTTTTATGATGAGTAATAGATTATGGAATGTTATAGTGTTTGATTGATAGTAAAAATGGTGATTGAAGAGTGATGATTGTTGATGAAGACATGAATATTTATTAATATTTTGTTTTCATATAATGATAAATAATAGGTTATGTATTTGTTTTATGGATGATTAATAATGAAATTGGTGTTTGAATGAGAGTTGATAATTGATGAATAAAGAGATGTGTTTATAACCTAATTTTGTATACAAGATGAGTGCAGAAACGTAAATGAAGGAATGATATAATTTTTTTTGTTTTGAGTATATGATTAATGTGAGTTATAAGTTATCATGTGAGAAAATAGATTAAGCTTTGAAGTTAAAGAAAAAGCAAGTGTAGTGTCTTAAAAAGAGAAGAAATAAGATGATAGTTTAGAGATAAAGTGAAGTTGATAATGAAGTTGAATGTGTATTGAAACATTTATGAATGTATGGATACTTGGACGTTGTGTTTTTGTATATAAGATGAACAATGATTTATGATATGTTTCAAAAAAATGTTTTGAGTTGGAAATGAGGTAAGAATGAAGGGTAAATGAAGTAGACATGATTAATTGAGCATAAGATGGTTGGTTGTAACATATCAGAGTTAAAAATCTGGAAAACAACATAGAGGAAGATGCAGGAATTTTCAGATTTGCATAACCCATGACGCGATCTTGGGAATGCAAGAAATGGTTGGAACATTCTGGTGGCTAAACCCACGATTGTGGGAATGGCCATTAGTGTGAAGTTTCCTTCTTTTGTGTGATTTTCGAAACAACAAATGCTAGGGTACTTTCCTATGAAGCATTTAGGCTTGAACAAGGCATGAAATGAACCTAGTATGCTCATGGATTAATTGATTAAATGTGTGATATACTTAGGGTGATAATTAAGGTTATAATTTAAGCATGGATGATTGATATTGCATGAAGTTGATACACAGGATTGAACGTCAGCATCCAGACGTTTCCAGATCATATAAGCAAATGCTAATCTGGAGCATACTGTGAGTCAACCTAGATGGTCTCACATTAATTGATTATTTCTATTTAAATTTCTGTATTGAACTGATTATTATATGATTGAAATAATTCTGGACATTAATGGTCCGAAGAGTTTGATAAGTGTGAATGTATTGGAAGTGCTTCATTGAATATGAATGAGAAAGAAATAAGTGTTCTCAATGTTTCATTGAATGCTGGATATAGATCTGAAGAAAAAGTGAAAAAGTGAATGTGTATTGAATAAATGTGATTGTCGGTATATATGTGAATTCATACTTTTCATTACATATAAAGGTAAAAAGAGCTTAAAGCTCATAATGTGATTAAGAGCCATAGGCTCACTATTTATAATGAGCCCGGTATCTCCAACAAATATGAGACAGTTATTAATAAGCCCAGTATCCACAATAGATACGGGACAGTTAAAAGGCACTCAGTCACAACAAAGTAACAACTGAAAGTGAGTCACATGTGCATTGTATATCTATATCTATATCTATATATATATATATATACATTTGATATGTATTTTTTAAATGATTGAAATGAATTGTTTAAGTTGTCTTGAATGAGAGATGTGAAATAGGTGCACAAAATGATATTTGATGCTACATAATGAATTGGTGAAGTGATGTGCCATATGTGCTAAGACTTATCTGTAAATTGAATGTAAATCGTAAACTATTCTGTGTTTGGTTTGAGTGAGCCATCGATGATGGTTAGCTCACTGAGTTTGCACAAAATACATAATGATATTTGATGCTACATAATGAATTGGTGAAGTGATGTGCCATATGTGCTAAGACTTATCTGTAAATTGAATGTAAATCGTAAACTATTCTGTGTTTGGTTTGAGTGAGCCATCGATGATGGTTAGCTCACTGAGTTTGCACAACTCACCAAAATTGCAACGTTGTCTTTTAGGCTCAGAGGTTATCCAATTAGATAAATTTGAGTATAGCCATTACAATCAGATAAGAGTTAGAGGTCGGGATCAGTTTGCATCTGCATATGCCTTTAGTTATTTTTGTATTAAGATTTGTTTTCCACAACTGTTGAATATGTATGTATGAATTGTTAGTTTGATTTTGCAATCTCTCAATTAACAAAAATAGCCTATGTATTTAATTAGTTTTTAAGCAATCTATTAGATAATCGGGTCCTTATACAAGATCTCTCTTTATATGATTATGGATTTGATATTTATGTGACCTATTAGGTTGTTAACTCTCATTACCCAACCTAATCATATTACTATTGATTCAATTTCTTGATTTATAGCAAAGTATGAACAACTATAAATATCACCACACCTAAACATTTTGTCGACATCAAAAGCAATCAAGTCACAAAATGATTCAAGAATAAATACCATAATGAAATTAGAACATGATGAACATATCCAACATTCTTAATCCCAAGTCATACATAAAGATGGAAGTAAATAAACAAGAGAAAGTAGAAAAGAACTTAAAATGATTAGGTTGGAGTGGCTGGACTGCAGTTGCAGATGCTCCTCTTCTCTTCTCTCCCTCTTAATCTTCCTTAAGTTCTTTCTCAATTTTGAAAAATGGAGGCTAGGTCTCCTTTGGGTCCTGTAATGTTCTTGTATAGTTCATAGGTCATTTAGGGTAAAGACTAGGTTTAACCCCTATTAATTTGTCTAAAAAGACCCTTAAAATATCAAAACAAAAGGAGATCTTCGCGTCTAGCGAGTGCCTGTCATGATCATGGTAGGGGTGTGATAATTGTAGGTTACATAATATTTTAGTGGATAGTTTAGTATGTGCTTAGTTGTTAAATTGAATGATTAGTGCATGTTTAGGTTAGAATTATGTTATTGAGTTAGATATTTGTGTTATGAGAGTTTTATAGGTTAGAGCATATTATAGAGCTTAAATTTTGTGTATTTGAGGTGCCTTAATGTATTTGTTACTATTTCAGATCAAATATCAAAGAACGAAGATAATTCAGAGGAAACCTAGAGGAAGGCCCTTCAATCGTGACAGAAGCTGGTGGTCTGCCACAATTATGATAGATAGCAAAATTGAGTGCCACGATCGTGGCTTGCATGATAGTAGACGTGCACTACAAGAAAAATGCCATTTTGTGACGAAAATTATCGACGGAAAACACAAACATTCTGTCAGTAATACATATTACCGACGAAATTTACCGACAGACTAAAGCGTCGTAGATTCGGCCGTAGCTAATACTTACCGATGGTCAAAACAGATTCTGTCGGTAACTTTATCGATGATAAATTTTCTACCGTCAGTAAATTCAGCATCGGAATGTTATCTTGCCGTCGGTAACTATACTGACGGTTTGCTCTGTACCTGACTGTCGGTACAATTTAGCGACAGTTGTGTTATTCCGTCGGCATATTTACCGATGGTAACAAACTTACCATCGGTATATTTGCTAAAAGCTTAACCAACGGAAGTGAATTTTTTCGGTAATTCCTTCTATCTTAGCGACGAAAGTACTCATGTACCGTCGGTAATTTGTCTTGTATTTACCGACAGACATTCCTTTTCGTTGGTAAATGCGTTACTTAATATTTTTAAAACTATGTAATATATTGTCATTATATTTAAATTATGGTTAATGTGTAATTTTAATAATTAGAAATTTATAGTATAAATTTAATTTGTAGAAATAGAAATTTTGATTAATGATTAAAAGTTAAAATATCTTAATTGATAATAAAAACATTACATTGTAAATAAGTATTTGTAATACAAACTAAATGACCAAAAGTGCACTATTGATCTGGAGATGGCGGATGCTCTGGTTGGCCCTTGCGCTTCAACTTATCCACCTCTTGATGGAGCTGAGAGATGAACTGCATTGACTGTTGTTGCTGTGCCATCTATTGTTGCAACTGTTCTAACGTCTATTGCAACTATGTCGACAATGTCTGCACTGTGTTCTCAAGTGCTTCCACTTGACTGGTGGTGGACCGCCTAGCAGATGCTACTGTACTGGACATGGAGGATTGCAAATAACAAGTGTTTGCAAATGAACCTAAGCCGAATATCCTCCCACGACGGTTCCTACCACCCACTGTTTCAAGATAAGTTTTAGTGTCATCAACAGCTTCAGATTGTTGAGACCATCGTTAAATGCTTTGTTGTATTTGGTTCTATCAGAAAGCAATGTTTATAATTAGTAAGTGATAATTGTTAAGCATTATTAATATTAAATCATAAATTTCACATACATTGAGTTCTCTACAATGATTGTTGACGAATGTCACACC
>JAOQMS010048140.1:0-31548 GCA_027563885.1 Erythroxylum longipes | reverse complement strand
TTGCATTTTTTGGACTCTCTCTCCTTTCTTGCATGTGTTAGCTGAAATTTGCATGAGAGGTGTCTCATCTTTGGCTTTCCCACTAAAGGATCTTGTTAAAACCAAGTTGTCTAAGAAGAATAAGTGGTAGATCGGATTGGTTGAGGATACAACAACAAGGGAAGGATACATTAACAAAGGAGAGGATTCCAAAGCAAGGCTAAAGAAGGAGAGGGTAGCACTGTGAGGAGTTAAAGCTGTAGCAAAAGGAGTCGGTAATATAATCTCCATCTTATTTTTATGATAATTATTTTCCATATATCATATCATGTGTGGCTTGGCATGTTGATTTGGTTATCTTGCTTCCGTTGTGCTTTTGTTCTAAATTTTTTTTGAAATCTACCATTTTTGTCAAATCTTGTATGCTTTATTTTTCGTTCCAACAGTTAGAATTTTAGTAAAATCTTTCTTTTATTAATCTTTCCGTTATTATTTGTTTTATTTATTTTCACTTTTTCTTTTAATTTATTTACTTATTTTATTGACTCTTTGGTTTTATTACTTCTACAAGTCTTTGGGGTTAGTTTATGAACTAAGGTAATCCATCATATATAGTCAATAAAGATCCAAAGATTGAGAGGCAAACTCATAAAAATCTCCATAATATTACTTAAAGAGTTTAAGATAAATAGGAAGATAGAGGACTTGGAAGGCCAAATTGATACTGATGAATCTAAAACCATAGACCAATTAAGGACCATGTTCGATTATATGAAATTGGACTTGAAGGGAGAGAATTCTAGCAATATCAGACAAACCATCAACGTTAATAATTTTGAGATTAAATTTAGTGTTATTCAGAGGGCGTAATAATTTGTTAATTTTGATGGGCTTTGAGATGAACACAAATATTGTAATTTTTTTTGTAATTTGTGATACTTTCAAGATCAATGATTTCAATTACGATGCAATCAAATTGAGATTATTCTCATTTTCATTTGGCGATAGGGCAAAGCAATGGTTAAACTCTCTACCTGGGTTATCCCTTACTACTTTGGACCAAATGGCAAAGAAGTTCCTTCTAAAGTACTTCCCACTAGTTAGGACTACTAAATTGAGAAATGAAATCTCCTCCTATTCCAAGGCTAATTCAAAGATATTATATAACACACGGGAAAGATAATGCCTATGTTGAAAAGTGCCTACATCATGGTCTACTATAGTGGATCAATTACAAATCTTCTAAAATAGGCTGAACCAAATGATGTGGCAAATGATTGATGTAGCAGCTGGGGAAACTTTGAACTATAGAATGCTAGAAGTAATGTAGGACTTTATTGAAGACATGGCAATGAACAGTTATCAATGGTGCTCTTCTTAAGCAAGACTTAGCAAGACAATAGATGTGTACATTGTTGATGTAGTTATAACACTTGAGAACCAGGTTAAAGCACTAATGAGGAAGATCCCCAAATTATTCCAAGATATATAGTGTGAGGTGTGCAAGCTAGGACTTCAAAGTTAAGAATGTCAACCACTTTAGCCCAAGAATTTGGATTACATGGTGAATGCTCCTAGATAATATAATTATCCATATTGTACAATCTAAGATGGAGGAATCACCTAAATGGTTTATCATCTTGTGGAATCAAGGTTAGAGAAGGAATAACCCTCCACCATAATTCAAATAACAACCACCTAAAGAAAACAAGTTGATCTTAGAGGATATCATGTCTAGAATGCCTCAACATTCAGAGGCAAGATTTCATTCCATAAAGATGTCATTGAGGAATTAAAAGGTTCTATATATAACATGGAAATGTAAATTGACCAACTTACTAATTTAATTTTAAAGGACCACAAGGGAGTTTGCTTAGTACCATAGAGATAAATCCTAAAAAGCATATGAAGGCAATCACCTTTAGGAGAAGAAAAGAAGTGTAAGCTAATAAAAACACTCAAGGTTTTGAAGGAGAATGAGAGAAAGAATCACGAGAAAGCTAAAGATGTAGATTATCCTTTAAAATTCAAAGAATTCTAACCTACCATCATATACCCTACTAAGTTGAAAAATATTTTATGGATGAGTAGTTTCATAAAAGCCTTCAATTTGTTAAGTAAATTCAAATTACCTTACCTTTTGTTAAGGCTCCTCTTTAGATGCCAAAGGAAACAAAATTTTCTTAGGAGTTGGTATCTAAGAAAAGTAAGCTAAAGGAGTTAGTCACTGTAAGATTAAGTTAAGAATGCTTGACAATTCTATAAAGAAAATTACACAAGAAGTTTAAGGATCTAACGAGTTTTACTATCCCTTATTGAATTGGTAATTTTCTAGTGGAAAAAGTATTAGTTAATTCAAGGGCTAGCATAAATATGATGCCTTATAAATTAATTAAGAAATTAGGATGAGGAAAACCAAAACCCTCTAGGATGAGCATTTAATTAATCGCTATATCTGTTAAATTTCTTAGGGGTGTTATTAAAGGTGTACTTGCTAAGGGGCATAAATTCATTTTACCATTAGATTTTGCGATACTTGATATAAATGAAGACATTGTGGTCCCTCTAATTCTACTTTAACCATTCCTAGCTATAACTAGAGCCATTATTAATGTCAGTGATAGCAAACTAGTCTTCAAGGTGGAAAAAGACAAAATTACCTTTAAAATGTCTAATTCCTTAAGACACCCCTTTAAATATGATGATGCTTATTATTTTATTGATACAATGGATCTTGCAGTTTTAGATATTGTGCATAATATTGTTTTCAAAGACTTACTTGAGCTAGCTATTGTTTAAGGTAAGGAGAAGGGTGGGGATAACCCTATAAAGACTAATGAACCTATATTGAGAAAGAAAGAGTTCTAAGAGATCAACAGAAGCAAAGAGAAGAGGTTACTTTATATTAAAGAATTCCTATAGTTGGAGTTAAAGAAGCTACCTAATCATTTGGAATATGCATTTCTTGAAAACAATTCAAAGCTTCCTGTGATTATTGCATAAACACTAAAGGTATATCAAAATGAAAAATTGTTAAATGTGCTTCAAGAACATAACAGGCCCATTAGTTGGAAGATTTCTAATATTAAAAGAATTAGCCCTTCCTTTTGCACTTATAAAATTTTGGTGAAGGAGGATATCAAGCCAGTGTTATAGCCATAAAGAAGGGTAAATCTTAATATGAAGGAAGTGGCAAAGGAAAAGGTAATTAAACTCCTAGATGTCAGTATGATTTACCTTATTTTTAATAGTTCTTAGTTGAGTCCTATGCAGGTTATAAAAAAGAAGGGAGGAATGACAATGGTAACCAATAAGAAGAATCATATAATTTCTATAAGAACCATAACTAGTTAGAGAGTGAACATCGATTATAGGAACCTGAATCATGCTAACTGAAATGACCAATTCACTTTTTCTTTCGTGTAGTAAATATTAGAGCAGCTAAATAGAAACATGTACTATTATTTCTTAGATGGACTTTTGTGTTATTTCTAGATTCTAATTGCCCCAGAAGATTATAAAAAATGATAATGTTCACGTGTCATTATGGTATGTTTGCTTACAAAATGATACCTTTTGGGTTATGTAATGTACTTGCTTCATTTAACAGGTGCATAATAGCTATATTTGAATTCCTAATTAAAGATATAATGGGGGTATTTATAGTTGATTTTTTTTATTCTTTCGATTTATGCCTCTATAATTTAGAAAGAGTGTTATAAAGGTGTGAGGAAACTAATTTGGTGCTAAATAGGGAAAATTGCCACTTTATGGTATAAGAGGGTATAGCCTTAGGCTATAAAATCTTTTATAGGGGTATTGAAGTAAAGAAAGAAAAAATTGAAACTATATAGAAGCTACGATCGCTACTTTAGTTAAGGCTATTACAGGTTTTTTAGTTTTTGTGGGCTTTTATTAAATTTTTATTAAGGACTTCTAAAAAATTGTTAGGCCTTTAACCAAGTTGTTGAATAAGGATATACCTTTTAAATTTATACACGAACGTTTAGATGCCTTTAACATTTTTAAAGAAAAGTTAACAAATGCCCCAATTATATTTGCACCAAATTGTCATTTACCTTTTAAGCTAATGTATGATGCAAGCGATTTTGCAGTAGGTATAGTACTTGGACAGCAAAAGGAAATGCATTTTTAGACAACTTACTACGATAGCAAGACTTTGAAAAATGCCCAAGAAAATTATACTACGACAAAGAAAGAATTGCTAGTAGTGGTTTTCGATAAATTTGGACATTATTTAATCTATTCTGAAATTATTATTTATTCTAAACACTATGTATTAAGGTCCTTGTCAAATAAGAAAAACACCAAGCATAGATTAACTAGATAATTTTGTTATTGCAAGAATTTTATTTAGGGATTAAGGATAAGAAATGAGCTAAAAACTTGTTAGTATGCCATCTGTCTCTCTATGAAAACCAAATTTAGATGAGTTAAATGAAGAAGACATTGATGATTCATTCTCTGAAGAGCACCCCTATAATTTAGTAAGGAGTAAGTGAATTTCAAACCCATTACTTTATAGGTATTGCTAACTATCTAATAGCTAAGATCTTACCAAAAGGTCATTCATATTAGAAAAGGAAGAAATTATTTACTAATTTGAAGAGCACCCCTATAGTGTAGATCAAATAGTGAGAAGATGTGTACCTCACTTTAAAGAGTGGAAGATCTTAGGACATTGCCATGTTGAACCCATCCGAGGGTGCTATAGTGCGAATAAGATAACTCAAAAGATCCTTAAGCCAAGTTCTTATTAGCCTTTAATTTTTATGATGCCCAAAGTTATATAGCTTTATGTAATAAATACCAATGTTAAGGTAACATCTCTCACTAAGATGAGATACCTCTAGGTTTTATTCTTATTTATGAAGTATTTGATATTTAGGGCATTGATTTTAAATTTCCAGCATCATTTGGTAATAGATACATCTTAGGGGTCATTAAATATGTTTCCAAACACGTGGATGCTTAAGATTTACCCATAAATGATTATGAGGCTATTTTCTGATTTCCTAAAAGAAGCTACTTTCTTGTTTTGGCACACTTGGAGCAATTATAAGTGATAAAGGCATATATTTTTGTAATTTACATTTCGAAAAGATATTTAAAAAGTATCACTCGTAAAATTTTCAGCCTATATCACCCTCAAACTAATGGCCAAGTTGAGGTAGCTAATATGATTTAAAATGAATTTTAGAAAAGACTATAAAGCACTAAATAAAAGATTGGTCAATTAAGTTAGATGATGCTCTATGGGCCTACAAAATCGCATACAAAACATTGATTAGCACTACACCTTATAGGCTTCTCTATGGGAAAGTATGTCACTTACCTATAGAATTAGAACATAAGTGTTGAGTTTAATTATGCAACACAAACTACTCGTTTTATGTTAAAAACTGCAAGTGTATAGGTCGTGACTTGTAGTTAAAAAATGGATATCAATACCACAAGAATTGACACCCAGACACCACTTAATTCAGACCAGACTTTGTTTGAGAAACAAAATTGGTTAATAAAAATAATCTGAAAAATTAAATCAAATTTAAAAGACTAATAATGAACACTGAATAATACCAAAATGCAGAAAAATTAGAATTCAAGAATCTAAAGATTAGAGATTACTTTTTGCCTATTTTATCTCCCTCTTATTTTATTAATTGAATTGTGTCTCACCTGAGATTTTCGAATGTATTAACTACCCTCTCTCAAAATGTAATTAATTGTCCCTAATCAAATCAAATGGAATCAATTGAACGATCTCTCAACCTACGCAATCACTCCACCAATTAAACTAGTTATTAAACTATTCTATGGGTGATCAATTGAATTCACCGAGATCTCTCTTCTAACTAATCAATTGATGTGATGATTGCAAGTTTACAGGTTGATAACTCTCGTTGTACAATCCTACACAAATAATCTTACTCTTTCTCTCGATTTGTTGCAAGATAATAAATAAAATCAACAATAATGAAAAACACTTTCATTCAATGCAAAAAAATAAGAGTTTTAACAAAATAGTTTAAAAGTAATCCCTAAAACTAAATCAACCACTCATGGTCTCCATAACATCATCAACACATAAATAACCCATCTTACAAAGATTAGAAGAAAGAAAAACACAAAAAATTGAATAAAAGAAACTTCTTCTCTTCATTGCCAAAATCTGGAATTTTGGATGTTGATGTGTTATTTTCCCCGATCTTGATGATAATCCTTGACTTCAATCCTTCTTCAAGGCTAAAAACTTGTGTTCTTCACTCAAGGAGGCTCTTTTTACAAAAGGGTTTCATCTCTCCTTGATCATAAAGGCTTAATTCTCTTTTAATAGTCCAAAAATCCTAAGTTTAATGAAGCCCCGCATAATGACTCGGATTATAATTCCCACGATCGTAGGAATTGGCATGATTCCCACGATCGTGGGACTTTGTAACAGATAGTCTCCTCTTTTCTTCTCCTCTTTGATCTCTAACTCAATCTTCAAGTTGCTCAATCCTCCTTCCTACATAAAAATAGTCAATTCTTACACTAAATTAACATCAAATATAAACTAACAACAATGGAAATTAAACTTAACGAAATCATACAAAATGAATCCTAAACTATAACAATAATCAACAATTATGCAAGAAACACATGCCAATAACTTTAAAAAACGTAGACTAATGCACAACTATCAACATCCCCACACTTAAATTTTGCTTGTCCTCAAGAAAAATAAATACAACCAATCAATTATATCACTTCATTTTCATAAAGATCAAAGCATACAATTCCTCAAATTTAAGCCAACCCAAATATCAAGTTAATACACATATCATGACTACTTTTTCATTGGTGCACATAAGCAAACTCAACGATTGGTACCATCACTCAAAGATAAGTATAGACGCAAAAATGATTCTTCCTCACAATTTTCACTCATTTCTCTCAAGTGTTTGATGGTTGTTGTTTCTCTCAAACTTCCTATAGTAAACTACACTACCATAGGCTTACTAATATACCAATTCTCCTCTACAATGATTGTAAGAATAAATAGATCAGAAGGACTTTTTTAGGATTGTAATCTTGTAAGGGTTAAGGTGGGTAGAGAGGGAAAAGAAAAAAGTTAACGCAAGCATTCATAAAGCAAAAAGCAGATAAAACAGGATAAAAAAACATAACTCCGAGATATACAAATATAACTAATATTCTACACTTATTGATGCTAGTCACTTGTTTTTCCTTTTTCTTTTCTTTTCTTTTTCTTTTAAACTTTTTTTTCATTTTTCTTCTTTTTTCTAAATACATGGAAGAACTATGAATCAAAATAGCACTATATACACTGTAATCCATAGGCAGAAATATACTCAACTTATCTCAATAAAATTTTCACAATGATCCTAACTAATGTATTACTTAATACTCTACTAATTTTGTGAATTGGTAGGTTAATGAAGTTTAAGGTTTTAAAATTTTGGGTGTTTTCAAGAAACAAAAGGTTAAGGCTCAATAGGGTAAAAATGGATAATACAAAAGGGTAGGTCATTTAAGCTAAGGGTTAACACAAAAAGGGCCTTAATCATCTCTATTAAGCATGCATCCAATAGACTTAAACCGATTCAAAGCAAGTTCTGAACGTAATAACCTAAGGAAGTATCACTCAACAAAGAAATAAAATGACTATGGATGGAGTCATATGGCTCAAATGAAAACTCATTATGCATCTCTACACTACCTCATTGCTCAAATGTCAATTTGTGAATAAGTTTATGTAACCAACTACTTTTCATCACTCTTTATGGTTCACTTTCTACTCAAGTGGCCTAATCTAAGTTCAAGCATGCATTTAATCTAATTCCAACTAGCATGACAGACTCTCATGGAAATATCAATCAGAAACATTCAAGTTCGACTCCATTATTGACACAAAGCACATGATATGCCTAAACATGCATCCTATTTAACAAAATGTAAACAATGCAATTGAGAAAGTCAATGTCACCTCCCCACACCTAAAGATCACATTGTCTTCAATGTGACAAGTCAGCCACCAAATAAGAGAAAATGACATCAAACCAAACAAAAGAAATTTAAACAAACAAACATCAAACTAAACAAAAATGATAGCAAACCAAACAAAAGAAAATGACATGAAATCCAACAAAAGAAAATGACACAAATTAAAAGCAAAAGGGGTAAGAAAAGCTTATTGAGATGATGGTGGTGATGGTGTTGGCAAAGGAGCTTTAAAATTGTTCCTCTGACAGAATTTGAGGAACTCTTCTTCAAGCTACGATGCTCCTTGTGGACTTGGCACATTTGGATGTCGAGTTTGTTGATTTAGGAAGTCATTTATTATTAGTTGGAGACCATCTGGTCAAGGATTTTTTAAAATCGATCGACCTCCACTGGTACACTCGGTTCCTCCTTCGCTGATTCTTCCTTTGGCTCCAAACTGTTTGGGATGTGGAAGGTCAGAAGCTGCAATATTAGTGCCCCTCTTGTTCCTCACTACAGTACGCATATGAGGGTTTTGGAGTTCTATAGAACGGAACTCCAAAATCTCAAAGCTTCTCAAATACAATATGTCAAACATATCGAATGGTGTTGTGTGCACATCTCCCACATTAAGGTTATAAAACAGAGCTAAAGCTGTAACAACATGAGACATGCCAAAATATGAACTCTTTTTATTTATAACACTCACTATTGATCGAAAAATTCTAAAAGGTGTGTTAATTTTAATTTTTAGATCTATGTACCACAAAAAGAAAAGTTCTTTGGCTGAGCATTTGTTGCTTTTAGTTTTATTAAACACAGTTAAACAAATAAATTTGTGTAAAAGTAAATGCTCAGCACTACGGATTAGAGAATTCGGTGCATTTCTATAGTCAAAATTTTCTTCCCCTATTAGAGTTTTCCAGTAATGATCCAAATAAAAATTATCATGATCATCTAAAACTTTAGTGTTTGACAAATCAAAAAGATCACGCATGACAATTTAATTTAATTTATAAATAGTGTCGAATAACCGAAACTTGAAGACGTCCATTTTAGGATTATATCAGACTGTAGTGAAAAATTCTATGGTCATCATAGGGTGAATAGGTACGTCACACTGAACAAACCTATTCCAACCTATGTTTGTAGCTATTCACTATGTTTTCCTCCTCACTTCTACAGTTCCTAACAATTCAAAATCAAAATACCTAGCAATGACTAGTTCTCTATCCCTAAGGTCTCAGAAACGCTACCTTCTTCTTCCAAATAAATTAGAAATAGAGAACGATAAGCTGTCGCTAAGTCAGGCTTACCTTCACTGGAAACTTCACAGTGCAATTCATCAGTTGGTTCAGTCAATTTCTGAGCCATCATCTTCCCTGGTGCCATTATAAGAAAAAAATTTGCACAACTAAGAGAAAGAGATTAGTGAATTCAATTTTAGAGAGAGGAAGAGAAAATCTTATCCTAATCCTTATGTTTTTGAATGATTAATGCATGAAAATAGGAAAGTATTATAAGATTAATGAAAAGAGATAAAGAAAATACCAAGAATCTAGAGGAAAATTGAGGAGTTTTAGAGAATGAGAGGAAAATTTTTATGGGTTAGAGAGAGGAGTGAAATTTTGAAGAATGGGTGAGGGAAGAAAAGAGGAAAGGAAACTTAAATTTCCCTCCAGAGGGAATTCCCACCACGATCGTGGGATTATGCTCCAGAAATTTTTTGTAGGATTTCCCATGATCGTAGGAATCACCTCCAACTCCCATGATCATGGGATGGGATGATTCTTCCACTTCTAACCTTCTTCTAAGCTTAATATTAAGTATCTATGATCCCACAACCTACAAACACATCAAATTAATATTATCAATAAGAATTTCGAAAGAAAACAAGTTAAAATTCAAACAAAATCCAAATTAACATCAATCAAACTCAAATCAAACCTAATCATAACTTAATAAATCAAACAAACAAATAGACAAATACAATCAAAAGGAAATAGAATTCCATAAGTTTCCTCCCATGCAGTGCTTCTTTTAACGTCGGTAGCTCAACCCTCTTCCTTGGAAACTCAGCCAGGGTTAATTATAAACAGCTTGCTTCCACCTTTTTTGTTCAACGTTGGTTTTGTAGCCTGTAGGTAAGGCACAAATTATAAAATAATCAAAAGCATAATATGGATAACACTATACAAATCGATTAAGCTCAATAATGTCTTTTTTCTAAGTGAACTACCAACATAACAGGTAAGATTGTCTTTTTCCTTGAATCTTCCATTTAATTTAACAGTTTGTCTTGTATGAAGGTGAGTTACTCTATTTCTTTCTTAATCACCTTCATCTCATCTACTTCTTCCACTTCCCGAACAGAGAC
The DNA here is from genome assembly GCA_027563885.1 of Erythroxylum longipes. NCBI lineage: Eukaryota > Viridiplantae > Streptophyta > Magnoliopsida > Malpighiales > Erythroxylaceae > Erythroxylum > Erythroxylum longipes. Next base: position 21,185 of record JAOQMS010048140.1, on the reverse strand, counting down.
TTTCATAACTTCTTCAAACTCGATGTCTGTTGTCATCTGTTCTTCTTTAGAAGATTCGAATAGTTCAATTATCCTGAATGAGTTACTATCCTTCAGATTCTTAAATACACCATTCATGTTGAATGTCACTTGATCATCATCCATACAAAAGATAGAGTTTTTTTCATGAAAATCTACCCAAGTATCGATATTTACATATGGTATATCAAGAACTGGTGAATAATAAGGAGGGTTTTCATCCTTTTCTTCATCCTCTTTCTTGATTTCTTAGTCTTCTATAAAGTAAAGTTCAGCATGGTCTTCCACTGGTTCTTCTTGTTCTTCCCCATTTCTAAGTGTGATAGCCTTATATTGCTCTTATTAATATAATTCTATGATGCTCAGAGAGTCTTCCACACTTCTCTTACAGAATTCACAAGAAAGCTGCCTTACTTGAATCTCCAGGTTGTGAATAGAAGCAGCATGATTTTCAAAAACTTGATGAAACTTCTCTTATAGTCTCTTCTGACCTTCCTCTTGGATGAAAAACATCCTCTTCTAGTTCTCTTCCATTTTTATTGGCTTATCCATGATTTTTTCAAATTTGGAATCCCAAAAACTGGACTCATCTTGCTAAAATTCAAATATGTCTTAATGTCTGATATGAGTACTTGCATTGTTAGACCAATAGAAATCTGGGTGGTTCTGCAACTCTGGAGTGTACGTGTTCCAATAAGGATCAGTACTTCCCCAACCATATTGTACCTCATAATAATTTAAAAATTTTCCTTGCTCCCTATAATAACTATCTTCCATCATGGTTCTTTCTATTTCTTGTTAGCATCTAGCTCTTTAGATGTCTCATTCCTCATTCTGAAATATCTTGGTGTGTCTTGTGATATCGGATAGCTCATTGTTACCAATTCTGTCAATCTTTGTGTACTCCTTGTGTTCATGCACCTACAAATAAACAAGGAAAAGTATCAAAAACTCTTAAATCAAAGCAATATAAATTAAACAAGATGCTAAACAATCAATCCCCGACAATGGCACAAAAAACTTGTTGAGTGTAATTATGCAACATAAACTACTCGTTTTATGCTCAAAAACTGCAAGTGTACGGGTCGTGACTTGTAGTTAAGCGAATATCGATCCTAGAGGGATTGATGCCCAGACACCACTTAATCCATATCAAACTTTATTTAAGAAACGAAATTGGTTAATAAAAATAATTTGGAAAATTAAATTAAATTTAAAAGACTAATAATGAACACTGAACAATACCAAAACATAGAAAAATTAGAATTCAAGAATCTAAAGACTAGAGATTACTTTGATCCTATTTTGTGTCCCTCCTATTTTATTAATCGAATTGTGTCTCACCTAAGATTTTCAAATGTATTAACTACCCTCTCTCAAGGTTTAATTAATTATCCAATAAATCAAATGGAATCAATTGAACGATCTCTTAACCTACCCAATCACTCCACCAATTTAACTAGCTATTAAACTATCCTATGGGTGATCAATTGAATTCGCTGATATCTCTCTTCTAACTAATCAATTGACATGAAGATTGCAAGTCTATAGGTTGCCAACTCTCGTTGTACAATCCTACACAAATAATCTTACTCGCTCTCTCGATTTGTTGCAAGATAATAAATAAAATCAATAATCATTAAAAACACTTTCATTCAATGCAAAAAAATAGGACTTTTAACAAAATAGTTTAAAAGTAATCCCTAAAACTAAACCAGCCACTCATGGTCTCTATAGCATCATCCACACACAAATACCCCATCTTACAAAGATTAGAAGAAAGAAAAACATAGAAAATTTAATAAAAGAAGCTTCTTCTCTACTTTGACAAAATCTGGAATTTTGGATGTTGATGTACTATTTTTCCCAATCTTGATGATAATCCTTGACTTTAATCCTTCCTCAAGGCTAAAAACTTGCGTTCTTCACTCAAGGTGGCTCTTTCTACAAAAGGGTTTCGTCTCGCCTTGATCATGGAGGCTTAATTCTCTTTTAATAGTCCAAAAACCTATGTTTAATGAAGCCCCGCATAATGACTCGGATTATACATAATAGTCACACAACCTATTCTCAACGAATATTGTAATTTCATACACTAATAAAACTGAATAAATAGAGAATACTATCGGGAACAGAATTGTGGTGGCAGTGACAGCGAGAAACCACCTATTCTGAGAGGTACGTCATATCTAGCTTTGACTCCGTGTCTCTCTTCCTTCGTCTCCTTCCCTAATCTCTCGATTTCGCTCTAGGTTTTCTCTTAGAATTGGATGATATGATGGCTCTCTTGCATGACTCTCTAGGATGTTGCATCTATCTCATTATGTTATATTTATAATTTGGGTGCTATAAGTTAAAGTCGGTTTGAAAAATCTTACAAAATTCGAGTTTTTGATTCAGCCTAATGTAAGCCAGTGCCTAAACCTTTCTATCACAATCGTGGCCTGGTGTGCACGATCGTGGCCTGCATGGAATCTTTTTGTCACGACTGTGCCCTATGTGCACGATCGTGGCCTAGCTACTCTGTCACATCCTTCTCTATCACGATCGTGGCCTACTGTGCCACGATCATAGGCTATACCTTTGACTAGAAAACTCCTAGAATCTTCTCTGTCCTTCACTGTTTACCCTGAAACACTAACAAACCCATCAAGATACCTCAAAAATATAACAATTTAGCTCAAAGACTCATACTAATCCATAAAAACAATTAAACACATAAACTAACACAATTAACGCATAAACACACACTCAACACTCAATTTAACACTAAATACTTAACAATTTAAACCCTAAAACACAATACAAATGACAACTATCAACATCCCCACACTTAAACGTTTGCTTGTCCTCAAGCAAACAAAATAACAAACACAAGAAACACGAAGCACACAATGCAAAAAAAATGAGACAATGGTTGCAACTTCATGAAATAAATTTAATCTTGAACACTATTTGATAAGTTATTCCTAATCATTAACTGCTAAAATCTATATCTAAGGGCTTTGAGCTAAGTATACAAGTTAATCGGGATCTAAGTACTAAATTCAATTACCCTTTTCAATTGTACACACACATTAATAATTCTTTGTTCCTTCAGTATTTGTAACTATTCCTAAGTACATTTTCATGAAAATTCAAGCTTATTACAAGTCCGGTAGGTTTTTATTAAGAGCACTTTTTTTAATAAAAAACATATACTTAGTTTTTTAATCGAAGGTAAACATTCGTGATGAATGTCGATCCTGTTACTCGACTACGTCATTTATTAATAGATTGGTTGAAACGTCATTATAGCCTTCTGATGTGAAGACACACATTTGTGATGCATGCCGATCTGGTTAATCGGCTATTATCACGTTTTCAACTAGCTACTAGCTCTATTGATAACCCGAAGGTCAGCGGAATAGTATTTTATTAACAAAACATTTTTAACACACCTTGTTGTTTTTAGCTATCATTTTCATGAAAAATACTAATTATGCTACTTAAGTTAAACGGTTTTAAATTATGAATGAATGCGACAACCTAGAAGGTGTTAAATTTACATAAAGTCTTAATTAACCCTTATATTTAACCAAAGAACACTAATTCACTAATTTAGCGAGCTAATGATCATTTACAACCTACTAGACTATGTTCAAAATTAAACAAATTTCACTCATCTAAACTATTGACACATTCAAATAGTTCGCACAATGTAACCAAATAACTATAATATGGTACACAAAATCACATTCAAAAGTAAAAAACAAAAAATTCCTCCCCACACTTGAACAACACATTGTCCTCAATGTGCGAAGAAGGCATATATCACATAAAATAAGTAATGACAAAACAAAAATTAAAGTGATAGTAAACAATTAAAAATAAAAATAAACATAAAAAACAAAATAAAACTGAAGGCTAATTTGGAAAAGAAAAAATTAGGTTAGGTATAAATCCTAAAGAGATGGAGGTGGTGATGGTGTCAGAAGTGGCAATTGAATGCCTTGAGACTCAAAATACGAAGGGATCCATCGGATATCCTGACTCTGGGGTCGTTGTGTTCGCGCCATCTCTGCAAGTGTCTTGTTGGTCTCGGTGATTGCATCCAAAACCTTCTTCCAATCTCATTCTTCTTCCTCTTCTTCCTTAGATTCTCCACTGGTGGATTCCTCTTGTGCCTGCCAAGGTGGCACTGAGCTTGAACTTGCCTGACACACCCTGATTCGAACATGTGTCTTTTGACAGATTTCCCTCAATTCCATGTTTGTGGAATGGATAATCTTAGCCCGAAATAAGTGATGATGGTTGAGGAAGTTAGGGCAGTGAACTATTAACCCCCTTCATTCCACACCAAAATGTTCTACAATGGCAGACACTATAGATCTCATTCCGAGATGGTTGCTCTGCTTACGTGGAGTCGCAGCAATGGTATTAAGAACATGAGTGGACATGCATTTTGGAATACTATGACCCATGCACCATAGTATAAAGAGTTCCTTAGTAGAACACTTATTGGTTTCGATCTTATCAAAGACCAGCTGACACATAAATTTATGCAGCAACAAGTGTTCATGGGACTTTTTGTTGTTGTTGTGAGAATTCTGTATATAAAATTGCTCAATTCCAGTAAGCTCCTGCTAATATTGGGAAGGACGAAAGTCATCATGATGATTGATGATGGTGGATTCAGGGAATCCACACATCTCGCACATGATTTCAACATTCAATTTATATACTTGTCCTCTTAATCTAAACCACAATTCTTTTGTATTCTTAGGGTCAAAGGTTAGGGTTGTGAAAAATTCTAGTGTAACCTCCTCATAAATAGGGAATTGAACTTGAATAAATTGAGCCAACTGGATCCTCTCGACTAGGTTTTCTATTTGCTCACACAATTCTAGCCTATCTAGTGTGTTAAAGTCAAAATTCTTAGGAACTAGAATTTTTCTAGAACGAAGGGAACAACAAGTACCTTCCTCCTTGGTATAAATTGGAAAAGGTGCTCCAAAATCTACTGCTAGGTTTCTTTGTCCCCAGTCCGTAACTTGTCATCATCCATATGGGTTCCTGGCAAGCTGATTGCTTAATGCATGGCATGATTTGGTAGAAATTAGAAAAAATTTAGAGGTTGAAAAATTCTGGAGAGATATAAGAGTGTTTGAATGCTTGAATTCTAGAGAGATAAACTGAAAATTAAAGTGAAAGTGAAGGTAAAGTTAGAACTTAATAAAATGATAAGTTATTTTAAAATTTTTCACACCTTTCCCTTTTTTTGTATAGTTGCAGGCCTCGATCGTGGCCTGTTATTGTGGCATACAGCTTACTACCTAGAACACACTCAATCACAAGCCACGATCATGACCTGCTAGGCCACGGTTGTGGTCGTCAGCTATACACTCACTCCAAATTCCTTCTTTTGTTCTTTTTCCAATTTTTTTCACTTCATTACTTGAATCTTTTCTCTCCCTTTTTCATATCCCCTTTCATGCCTGTACAATCATCCATGTAATTCCAAATTTCTACTCCTTTTCTGCTTTTATTCAAAAACAAACTAATCCTAATTATAGAAATTCAAACATTTGAACAAAATTAACAAAAAACTACTTTTTCATGGGTTGCCTACCATGCAGCGCTTCTTTTAACGTTAGTAACTTGACACTCCTTTAAGTTTGCAGTGGTTGGAACGAATGGTTCGATGGTAGCGTTTTCAATAATCTTAAAGTCTGAACTTTAGCTACCCTACTGCAATTACCACTGTCTGTACAATTTTCCTTTCCTCACCTTCTCCTTCTCGAGTGCTTCTTCCTAAAAGCATTCCCAAGATCTTCTATGTCCTCCTATTCACCTCGAGGTTCAGGTTCTTTAAGATCCACTGGAGGTGAAGGAGATCTGTACTGTCTTATAGTTACCTTGAATGTCAATTTTTCCTTCCCTATTCGCAGAGTTAATTCGCCCCCATCAACATAAATAATTGAGCACGTAGTGGTCAAAAACGGGCATCCAAGAATTATTGGGGTGTCCCCATCTTCACTGATGTCCAAAATATAAAAGTCCATGGGAAAGATAAACTTACCAACCTTCACTGGCACATCCTTTATAATCCCATCGGTCTATGCGATGTTCTATTGGCTGTCTTGACCAAAAACTTGGTAGGCACTAACTCTTTTAACCCCAATTTTTCACTGAAAGTATAGGGCATCATTTTTATGCTCTCACCTAAATCCACGAATGCCCTATCTATAATGACGCTGTTGATACTACAGGGGATGAAAAAGTTCCCTAGGTCATCTTTCTTCTTCACTATATTGGGGTCGTCTTCCAATGGTTGCTCCTTACCTTTCTTTGTGACAGACTCTTGTAATTTCAGCTTCGTCTATATTTGTTCTATCACTTCCTTAACCTTGTTTGGCTCAATTTCCTGTAACTTCTCTGCTTCCCTATTTACATATAGCTCTTACTGATGGCAATAGGGAATGGCTCAGTTGAAAGGTCTTCTTTAACCACTTGACCTTTTTATTTTTCTTCTATCTTTCCCAGTTCCTTATCCTAGATCTGAATTATAACCATGATTAGTTCCTTTGGATTTGACTCGGTGTTACTTGGAAGAGTTCCAGCATTTCAAATTGACGTAGCCTCCACTAACTGGCCCACTTGGACTTCTAAATTGTGTATAAAGGAGGAATGATTCTTTGTTACTTACTTGAATTCACTCTCGAGTCTTCTATATGCTTCCTTCATGCCTCCGATCTTATCCAAAAAATTTTCCAACTTTGACTCCATCAAGCTTGCTTTGTCTTGTTGGAAGCTCAATTGCCTCTGAGGTCTGAACTGTCCTCCATTGTTGTTTTTTGACCAGGAAAAGTTTGGGTGATTCTTCCACCTAGGGTTGTAAGTGTTGGAGTAGGGATTGTTTCCCCCTCCCTGTCTAAATTGTGCTCTCATAAAGTTTTTTTGCTCCCAGTTATCCTCTCACATCAAGTAGCAATCCACAGTATCTTGTTCTGTCTGACCATAGAACTTACACTTCAGTTGTACAACTTCAACTTGAGCTGAGGACGATGCCTTTATATTGCTTAGTTGTCGCGTCAAATTGTCGATCTTTGCTTGCATTTCTATCATCTGATCGACCGTGATGATTCCCTTTTACTCTCTAAAAGTCGTAGGCTGCTTACCTTGCTCACTCGTCCATAAGTAGTTGTTGCTTACAATCTCTTCGATCAACTCCTCTACCTTATCGACCATATTACGCATCAAAGATCCTCTTGACGCTGCATCGATCGTGCCTCTAGTATGTGGGTTTATTCTATTGTAGAACGTCTGCAAAATGAACTCTTTGGGTAAGTTGTGGTGTAGGCACTTCCTCTATAGGTCTTTATACCGCTCCCACACTTCATAAATTAACTCCCCATCACCTTATTGAAAATTGGTGATTTCCTTTATAATCATTATGGTCTTCGTCAATAGGAAGTACTTGTATAGAAAGGCACACACAAGCTGCTCCCACGTCGTGATGTTAGCGGGACTCAGAGAATGACAACAAACCTTCGCTCTATCTCTATGTGTGAAAGGAAACAACCTAATCCTAACTGCATCCTCCGACATCTGGTGATACCAGAATGTATCACAGACCTCGAGGAAAATCCCAATATGCACGTTTGGGTCCTCATTCGCCAATCCGTAAAATCAGATATTTTGCTAAAGCATGTTCAGGAGGACTGGCTTACTTTCAAATGAGTCCGCTTGAACAAGCGACCTAGCCACTCCTTGGTTTAATGGGTTAAACCCTGGCCTCTTGAAGTCCATAAGGGTCCTTTGCTGCCTTCCTTGAGTTGCTTCTTGATCCATATTCCTCTGAAATTCCTCAGCCATCGTTGACTTTCCTATCTCTTCTTCTTCATCTCGTTGAGTCTCCTAAGGGTTTGTTCTAATCGTGTGATATCTAGATCTATTGTCTCTGCTTCACGACTTAAAACTCTCATGACTCTTATGTTTATGCAAGAGCATGTTTCCTAAAATAAAAGAAAGAACTAAAACAAAATTAAAAACTACTATAACACCTTAAACTATAAGCCTAAATTACCTTCCCTGGAAACGATGCAAAAATCTTGTTCGCAAGGTTACGTACGTTAAGTTTTAATATTTATTAACCTTGGTAAATTCCATAAACGCACGGGTCATTTATGCAGTACCTAAGGTATCGATCCCAAGAGGAGGGCTAACTAGTCCTAAAATCTAAGGTCGTACTAAACTACAATAATCTTAAAGAAATAAACTAATGTAGGAAATAAATAAATCAAATAATCAATCATCAATATTAAAATGCAAAGATATCAACAAAGTAGCAAAATCACACAACCCAACTTGAAAATCAACCTAGAAATTATCAAGTGAGAGAAGGAGGATTTTAATCCGAAGCTAATGAAAATCTAACCAATTATGTAATTATTGAATTAATGCGTCTAGATGGTCCTAAGGTAGGTTACTCTCTCTCGAGTTATAATCCTTAACCCTAACTAATAATACCTAAATTAAATTATGGAATTGTGACCTCTTGACTCATAATTTACCTACATCCTAAAAGAGTTCTAAAATTGTCTATTAACCTAACAGGAACCTATGCTCTATCTCTTGTTACACAATTCTACCAGTTTGATCCAATTCTTATCTATCAATTTACCTAACTCTCGTTATCCCAAATTGATTATTTTCACTTAGCTCACCCGCTCAATTTATTGCCGAATTATTACGAACAGAAATTGAATCACAATTAAATCAACAATAACACAATCAATTAAACTTTATCAATCTCAAGAATTAAAAACCCAAAGGTGAGTATAGACAAAACTCAACAGTCACACGAACTATTCTCAATGAATATTGCAATTTCATACATCAATAAAATTGAATAAACAGAAATGCTGTCAGGAACAGAATTGTGGAGGCAGCAATAGCGGGAAACCGCTTGTTTTGGGAAGTATGTCACATCTAGCTTTGTCTCTGTTTCTCTCTTCCTTCGTCTCCCTCCTCAATCTCTCAATTTCGCTCTAGGTTTTCTCTTAGAATTGGATGATTTGATTGCTCTCTTGCACGACTCTTTAGGCTGCTGCATCTATCTCATGACGTTGTATTTATACCTTAGCCGCTCTAAGTCAAAGTCAAGGTCGAAACGGTTCAAAAAATCTTGCAAAATTCTAGTTTTCGCTTCAGCCCGACGCAGACCACGATTGTGACCTTTCTGTCATGATCTTGGCCTACATGGAAACTTTCTGTCACGACCTTGCCCTATGTCACGATCGTGGCCTAGCTGCTTTGGCTCATCCTTTTCTAACATGATCGTCGCCTGCTGTGCCACAATCATATTCCTTTGGCCCAAAAACTTCTCGAATCTTCTTCATTCTTCACCGTTTACATTGAAACACTAACAAACCCATCAAGGCACCTCAAAAATGTAACAATTAAGTTCAAAGATGCATACTAAACCCATAAAAACACTTAAACACATAAACTAACACAATTAATGCATAAACACACACTCAACATTCAATTTAACACTAAATACTTAACAAATTAAACCCGAAAACATAATGAAAATGACTACTATCATGTAATCCATTAAATAAGTATAAAAGCAACATTTTGTTTCATTATTTAACATATCTGTGAGAGTAAATGGAGAGTGGCATGAGAGTGACATTAAAGACCCCAAAAATTAAAAGAAAATAAGAGAGAAGAAAGAGTGGAAACATCGGCCATGGATAGAGAAAGGAAGAAAGAGAGGAAAAAAGATAAGATAAGATAAAGGAGAAGAGAGGATCGATTATGGCCATTGAGAAGTGATCCATAGAATTTTTCATTCTCTTCTACCTCCAATAAAGTTCCATAGCCATGCAAGTGATGAAAAAGAATAAAATGGGTTAGTAAGCTTACTAATCTTGTTGAAAAATTGGATTTGTTAGGTTATGGATTAGATTTGGAATTGAATTCGTAAATTGAACCCTTTTTATGTAATATCAAGGTTTGATTGCATTCGTAGGAATTGGGAGAAGAAAAAGCGAGAAAACTAATGTATAGAACTTTTTTCAAACTTAGTCAAATGTGAGATATATTGCCTAAAGTGTTTTATTTTGTCATTTGATGATTTAAGATTTATGAATGGTCGTAGGAAGTTAGTTTATTGATGAAAGAATGGAAGAAAAATTATGGAAATGATTGGATGAGTTTTCGGCCATGGTTAGGCTTTTTAATGTATTATAATCCAAAATTCTACTTTGATGTTTTGTGATGTTTATAGCATGATTTTGATGATAATGAAGTAAAGAAACGAAAAAGAATTGATTTGGAATTGGCTAAGGTTAAAATTTAACCTAGAGTTCTTGATTTTGTAAAAAATGTTAATGAAATTTTATAGCTTAAATGTGTGTGTTAAAATGTCATAAAAGTAAATTTAGATTGGTTTTTAAGTATTAGAAATCAAATGAAATTAAATTGGAAGAGTTTAATGTATAATATGTTAAGTTTATCATTAAAGGCATTTTTGGTATAAAAGTATGGTTATGATGTAATGTCCATGTGAATATGATTAAGGATGGTCATTAAATGTATTTGTGGTATTGGAAATATCAAATGAAGTGTTATGCTATTATTTGGAGAAAACGTAGCATATAGAGTGTATATGGAAAGTAATGACGTTGACTTGGTTATGGTGTATTTGATTGGAAAATATGTTAAGGAGTTGAATGTATTCGTATTCATTTTTTAGATCGAAATATGAAACCAACAAGTTGTGAGTGCATTTTAATTGTTTTATATGACTAAATTATTTACAAAAGAATTGATGACATGTGAATGTACTTTATATTGAGTTTATGTAAATGGTTTTCATTTAATCATGAAATGAATATTTATGTTAAGTTTTATGCAAATAATATTTTTCAAGTGAATATTTATATGATTGGGAGTAACATTGAAATAATTCAATTATGAATCCTCCCATACTTGATTCAGAAAATAAGATAAGTCATAAATGTAAGAGTTGCTTTTGCATATGGTACACTGATAGGCTTTATACATGTTATTATTTCGGTATATTTATAGCGGTTAACCTATTATGGGTAACTGATGTAGAACCAACTCTGTAAATAGTAGTTAACCAGTCACAAGTAAGCTATGCAAAACCAACTTCATAACTTTAGGCCTAGTGTTCTGTATGGTACAAGAACTAGTGGTGGGCTATGTTGAGTAAGAAAAGTCATGTAATAATGATGCCATATCTATTTATTTTCAGATGTGATTTGAGAGGTACTATATGGTACTAATTCTAATGGTTGACTTATTTTCAGTATAAAAGTTTTCAGAAAACTTATTGTCACCTCTGTTTACTGTTTAAGGAAAAAGGAAAAAGGAAAATGTAAAATGGAAACTTATATATTATGAGTTTAATTTCAAAAAGCATTTTGCAATAGTATTTTAGAAATTTTGAAATTATGTTCTACAAATGTTATGTTATTACCAGATTTGATGATGCACGAAAAAATTGTTATGGCAAATGCTTTAACATGAGCTTTATGATTTTATAGAATATTGCAGTTATGTTTTTATGAAAAGTTCAATTTTCTTGTAAATTGATTACACTCACCGAGCTCATTTAGCTCACCCTTATTTTTATGTTTTTAAACAAACCACCCTAGGTATACGTACAAGTGTTGTAGTAATTGGGACTCCACCGCAGGATTAGTTGTATCTTCGGGTGCTATTTTATTTGTGTCATTTGGATATGTATATTTGTGTAAAGAATGGATGTTTATAAAGGCTTTTAAATGAAATGCATGAATGCGTTACTTTTTTGAAAGTTTATTGTAGTGATTGTTAAGAATGATTTGTTTGGGGCTACTTGTGAGTGAACTTAAAGTCCAAAATTTGTAGTTGAGAAATATGTCTAAATATATAAGTGTTTTGAAATTTTATAGGGATTTTGAAAATTTTGGAACTTTCAAAATGCAGTCATTGTTCTGCCGAAATTTTTGATAATAAAATGATTTAGAAAAAAATTCCCATTATTTTAATGCTTTAAACTTTTAAAGTATAAAAGGTTTTTAACAATTAAACGGCTTGGCTTCATAGGAACCATTCAGTTGAGTTAGATATCGATTGGAGGGCAACTATGGCCAGGATGGGTCCTTTTAGTGTCGCAACACACACCTATGCCAAAAGTCATACATGCACAGTAACTTACACAATCACACATATAGTTATATGTGTGACTGTACACAGTTATGTATGACTGTGTAAGTCACTACAAATGTGTGACTCCAAACCATGTAACCATCCTTGTAAGTCCACAGCACACACTTTAAAACAATATTTTCCTTCTTCTTTCCCTTTTTCTCTCTTTCTTCCACCACCCAGTAGTTGTGCCCTTCCATTTTTCATCGTTGCCCAACATTTTTTGAGACGTTTTACAACACCTATGTAAGTTTTGTTTTTCTTACTTTTTACATGAATCCCCAAAATGTTATGCTTATGTCATTGTTGCATCTTAGGGTGATGTCACCAAGTTTTGGGCTTGATTTTCAACTACAAATTGAATTTCATCTTTTTATATATGAATTATTGGATTAATTTGATGAATTGCATGAGAATTGAATGAAATTTGAGTAAGGTAAGTAAAAGTTTGCTCATAATGTGATTAATTGTTATGATTTTCATTCGATTAGGAATAATTTGTTGTTTTTATAGTAATTAGATTTTCTTTCCTAGTTTAATTTAATTTCAATTTAGTACTTTGCATGAACTTGATTTAATTTTGTTTAGCTAGATTTTTTTATATTATGTAATTCACAAATTTTAAGTATTACAATAGTAATTGCATCTTTAGATTAATTTTATTGGTTAATTTATTTTTTTAATTTTTTGGTAATTTAATTTCCTAACTATTTGGTTAATTACATTATTTCTTGCTTAATTTAATTTTTAACTTTATGTCTTTTGCAATTACATAACGCAATGAGCATATGAATTAACTGCAAGGAATAGTTTTTTTGTATTTATATTTTTAATTTCTCACACTTAATTTTATTTTAGGTAAAATGATGAGAACGAAAGAAGTCGTGCAGTAATGGAGAGCAAAGTAGGTCCTCAAGAAAAGACAGAGAGGAGAGGGGTCATCCAGATACCCAAGTGGAACTCACTCACTACCAGTTCAACTAACTACAATATACCCACTAGAGTGTCATGAAGGGCTTATAAGGAGCAGTTTCAACGACTTAAGGATAAGAGATTTAAGACTGGTAGAAGCATTTGTTCAAAGGAATTGAAGCAAATTGTCTTAGCCTAACAAGCCCAAAAGTTTATAAGTGTTGGAGCTTACACTCGAGGTGCTCTCCACATTTTTTGGGAAAAGGGTTACTATGATTAGGATTAACCTAGTGCAATCCAGTTGAGGATGCTTAGAGAGATGACCAGGATAAGTTACAAGGATTTCTCCATAACGACTAGGATGCTTACAGAGATGATTAACCTAGTACAATCCAATTAAGGGCACTGAGACCAGCTAAAGATTGCTCAATAGGAAAAGTTCATGGGGCAAACCTTGTGAGTCTAATGCACTATCTAGTTGGATCAATTGGAGCTGTCGAAGCAACTAGCAAGATGATAGGCCCATGATAGATGGACGGAGAAGGTCATATTACATACAGTATGACACCTAAGGATGTCCATACCATCTCCACTATATGGAGTGGCAACATATACTTTGACTAAACATCCATATGATGCACAGAGACCCGAGGATCCTCCAGCAACTAGTATACCAGAATCACTGGTAGATTGATAATTATAGAGGCAGCATAGATGTTTTATTGGGGTTTTTCTTTTTTTATTACGTGTATATTCTCTTACTTTCATTTGTTTATTATTTTTTGTTTTAACATTTGTCATTGCTATTTCAATGTTATTTTAATTTTATTGCTATTTTCTTTTATCCTTTTATCCCCTTTTATTTCTATTTTGGAGGATGATGATACATAATATTAGATTAATGTGCAATTATTATTATTATTATTTAGGGAAGTACAAAAATATACATTTCTCATGTTTAACATTTACTTTGTTATTTTTGTACTTCTACTGTGTACATTGGTTAATAAGAATGAATGATTAAGATTATCATAAGCCTAAGAAATTTAAAAAAATTTCTTCAAGTTTTTCATTAATCCCTTCCCCATACTTAAAATTGTACACTATGGAAGAAAATTTTCAAATTTCTTAAGCTTATTACAATCTTTATCACTCATTCTTATTCATTGACATCTCGATTTAGTTAAAATATGTCTAAAATAGTTTAGGTTCTTATTAATTATTAAATTAAAATAATATGCAAAAGGATGAAATGTTATAATAGACTTGCTCTAATAAGACATAATTTTAGTAATCACTAAGATAGTTAATTTGAATGAAATTTGCATATTATTTACACATGATGCTTATTTGTGAACTTCTGTCCCTAAGAGCAAATATATAATTTTTATGCTCTTTTATTCTTTAGTGTGCATTATCCTAAATAGTTGGTTGATTCTAGAAATTGCTTTTATCATTCATATTGATACCAAATTTTTTTAAACTAAAGGCATTAAAATGATAAATGCATTTATATTCAATCCTTTGTTTTAGCTTATTTTCTTTTATTATTATCTAACTATTTTTTTAATCTTTTAAGAGTAACCACTTTTGAGACTTAGCCTTTTTCTTAAATGGTTATAAGCATATTGATAGCCTTTACATTTTAAAATTTTTCATTATTTTTGAACCCTAAAAGAATTTTCCCTTAGTTAATTGCTTGGGTTATATTGAGATTGTTAAAAAGAAGGTATGGTATTCCTATGATTATTAGTACATAGTGATTGTGAAATTTGTTGCTTCTCAAGTGCTTAATTTGTATAATTTTATATCTCTCTAAAGTTTCTCAAAGAAGTTAAAAAGTTGAAAATTATGTGTTGCGAGCATTAAAGAAAAGACGAAAAGTTATGATATTTGTTAGAAAGTAAGAATAATTAGTGTTGTACTAAGGAAATTTATTGTTTGAAGGACCTATGCTATGAATAACCAAGTTCTATTCAATCTTATTTATGTGAATTTCCTTCAATGTTATTTCTCTTTCAATTTATACCTACCATACCTTGACCCAAGCTTCATTACATCCTATTTGACAGACCCTATGATTTTTGTTTCTAGTATATTTATAAGTGGTGGGATGTGATTTTATTGTAAGATTATGGTTAAAAATCCTTCTATGTAATGAATAAAATTTTCTATGTTTTCCACCATAAATACTTTGAGTGAAATGAGTGAATCCTTTATAAGGGTGTGGAATTTATGCTTTTGATTTTAAAAAGATTATAAATATGATTGCTATTGATATTCACTTATGAAAGTTGGGTCAAGGATAACTTGAATCTAATTGTATGTTAATTTAATTAATATGATATGATGATTTAGGGTGTGGATGGATAGGTTGAGGTTAATAAGGGATGCTTGTTTTGAAGATCGATGGTTTGCATTATGATTTGCTCGAGCATAAGAAAAAGCTTAAGTATGGTTTGATAAACGATTATTATACTATATTTTTATGACTATAATTGAGTGAGTTTTGCATGTTATTTTAGAGATTTATGTTGTTTTTGATATTTATTTAGTCAAATGTATTTTCAGCTCTTAATTGCCTTTATGGATCAAAAGGAGAATAATTTACGGGAAATTGTGCCATAAAACAAAAGAATTGGAGTTGTTCTCAGATACTCACCATGTGAATTTATACATTCCTATATGAGTAACATACACAACTATATATAGGGACACTATAAGAAACTGTAAACACGTCAAGATTAGAATATGTTGTTTTTACCTATATAGAGATGCACACTTATATAAGTAACATGCATGATCACATCCTCTTCTTGAGTGAGTAACACATATGACCGCATCCCTTACTTCTGTTGCTTTTTTTTTAATATAAGATTTGGTTGAAATTCTTGACATTAATTAAGGGGGTTCACCATCTCTTTGTTTCCATCCTAGTTTAAGTGAAATGCATAATAAGAAGATAGTAAACGGTGATGAGGTTTGTGATTTTCTAAAAGGAATTGGTATATTGTTCATGATGAGTTTGGCAAGTTGGAACTTCTTGTGAAAGTGGAAATTACAAGGGAATTGATTTAATTTTCTGCAAAAATTAGGAATTAGTATCAAAGACATTAACAATTATCCACTTATTCTTGGCTATAGGGTGAAATAAAATATGATTCTTATGTCTGATTATTTGAAAAGTTTGAGCGTTATATATGAAACTTTATTGTGTTATTAAGAATTACTTATTTTTTATTTAAAAGGGTAACATTTATGAGATGTAACCTAAAATTCTTGTTTTAAATCCTAATTTATGAAAAGTAGTTTGTATACATATATAATAATTTATATATTATATAACAATAGCAATACTATTATATTATTCTTTTAGAATTTAAAGAATTATATTAATGAGACTAAGGGTATAAATTAGAGAGAAAGTCATTATTTCTAGTTTAACTAAGCTTAAAAAAATTCAAATTTCCCAAGCTTAGACAATTATAAGGACTAACAATGGAGGGAAAAATGGCCACAATAGACTCAATTCACAAGGTTATCCTTAAAGCAGCTACAATACTTACTTTATCCTTTCAAGCTTTAATAAAGCCCCTTTAAGCCTTAAATTCCTTCACAAAGTTACTTCTTATTCTATTTTCATTTGAGCCCTTATAATGTAAACATCCTCATACGATCCATCATTAAATACCAGTGAGTTTTATAAACTATGCTTTTAATGGTATCATATTTGTAGCTTTAACTACTTCTAGTTACATCCAATCCCCATCTACTAGCCATGCCAATATATAGTCTCATAACCATGTTATCATATTCTTGGAAAAGGTTACGAAGTATAAACATTTTCACTTAAACACTCTTTCATTTCTTGTTGAGCAAGTTTTAATTTTATAAAACCATCAATATTGTGCAAGCACACGAGTCGTAGCATTGTATATAAGGTGTTGATCCCATGAGGAATTAGTAAACTAATCAAAAGTAATCAAATAAACAATGATTCAAAAACAAATACCTAAAAGAGTTTAGAACATCCTTAAACCCAAATTCATTATCATCACATCCATTTTTTACATCAAAATGAATGAAATAATAAGATGAAATGAAGAAGTTCATTTGGAGCGGATTATAAGTGGCAACAACAACACCTCCTTCTTCCTCTTTCTTCTTCTTTCCCTTCCTTAGCTTATTTCCAAATGTAGAAAATGGAAGCTCTCTCGTTAAGGGTTTCTTTCTTTTCCTTTTTATATTATTTTTCCACATAAGTTAAAAACTAGGTTTTACCCACGCCAAAATGTTCGAAATAACTGTCAAAAAGTTGAGTTTAGAGGCAACTTTTAGGTTTATTATCACGTCTGCCACGATCGTGGCCAATGAGTCATGATTGTCACATTTGAAATTTAAATTTTATCACGATGGTGGCCTAGTCTTGTTTGGCTTTTGCCAAGATCGTGACTTATGCTAGTTGTGTCTATCATGATCGTGGCCTTGGCTCCTCCTCTGAGCTTTCTCCAAATCTTTTTCAGTCTTCTATACCTAATCTCAAACACTAACAAACTCATTAAAACACCTCAAACACACAAAATTAAAACCCAATAACATGCTCTAAACCACATAATACTCCAAAAACACAAAAATAATCATACTAATATAATTCTAAAGCTAAGCAAGCATAAATAATCTAATTAATAGCTAAAAATGTACTAAATTACCTACTAAAACATGATGCAACCTATAACTATCAATATCTCCACACTTAAACTTTTGTTTATCCTCAAGAAAAATAACAAAATGAAACATAAACAAACCAAACAATAACACATATAAGCACGCATATGCAATAATGATACAATGGCATTGAACTTCACGAAACTAATTTATCTTCAAACACAAAACTTCAAGATGTTCTAACTTATTAACTTATAAAATCTGTGGAACTTCTGACTAAATATATATATATTAATCAAGACCTTAATGTAAAATTTATTCACCCCCATCACTTGCACACATATTGATAATTATTTGGTCTATCAAAATTCAAACTATCCTTAGGTAGCTTTTCATGAAAATTCAAGCTATTCAAAAAGATTAGTAGGTTTTATTTATCAAAACACTATTTTTGTTAATTTTCATTTACATTGACCTAGTCTTTTGGCTTGAAGACAAATATTTGCGATGAATGTCCCCCAGTTACTCAACTAGGTCATGTTTTTATTCGTAAGCTTGGTTGAAATGTCATTTTAGCCTTTTACCACGAAGGCAAACATTCATCATGAATGTCCCCCAATTACTTAACTAGAACAGATTCTCAACTGAATACTAACTCTATTCATAATCCCAAGGCTAACGGAATAGTTAGTTGTTTAAGAAATAACATACACAAATTTTTATTTTTTATTTTTATTATTTTTCACATATTATTGCCCACCTCATTTCTTTACCTAATCATTTTCATAAAAGGATACTAACAATGCTACTTATTGAATTGACCTAAAATTATAAATGTATGTGGAAAATACCTAAAGTGAATGAGCTAACATCATATCCTAATTAACATGCATATTTAACCAGAGTGACCTAGGACACTAATTTCACAAGGTAATAAATCTTTACAACCTATAATACCATTTTCAAAGCTAAAGTAACTTTGTTAAGTCCTAGCTATTGATACATTCACGCGAGTCACATCATGAAAGCCTAAACAAGACTTAGTATATAGCGTGCAAAATTCACACTCAAAATAAAAAAATACAATGCACATAACCATCCCCATACTTGGACAACATGTTATCCTCAATATGAGAAAAACAAGTAACACATAAAAGTGGGGAAGTAAAACACAATAACAAGAAAAACACAAAAACAAATAAAGAGATAAGGGTTAGAGCATAAAACCTGTCGTGGTAATTGAGCTAATGACGATGTTGTTTTCTAAAACCAAATTCACTTGACACCCGAGATTGGTGCCTTATCTTATCTAAACCGTTCCAAATTATTAAAAACTTAGTTTTAGAATTTAAAACAAATCTAACTACATAGCAATTTCAATCTAACTACTAAGCGTGTTAATTTATGGTCATTAGATTAACCTTGCATCCTTTGAAACTCAGTTGGGATCAATTACAAGTGGCTTGCTTCCACCCGTGTTGCCCAATTTTAGCTTCATAGCTTGTAAATAGGCTACAAATTGAAAATTAATCAAAAATACAATATTGATAAAATTAATGAAACTAAATAAGTTCAGTAACGTCCTTTTTAACAACAAACTGTTAATAAAATAAGGAATAATGAAACTCCTTGAATCTTTAATTGAATCTAGCAGTTTGTCCTGTAAGAGGGTATTCTGTTCAAGTTCTTTCTTATTCACCCTCGACTCCTCTTTTTCTTTCACTTCGTGAGTAGAGACTTCCTTATATTCTTTAAACTCAATCTCTGATTTCGTCTATTCTTCTCCCTCTCGATCCTTTAAAGATTCTACTTCATCAATTCTTATAAATGAGCTACCCTCCTTTGGATTCTTTAATACCTTATTCATGTTGAATTTCAATTTTTCATCACTAATCTATAGGATGCAGTTGTCTTCATAGACATCTACTAACGCTTTTCTAGTGTTAAAAAATGGTATACAAAGAGCTAACGGATAATTTTAATCCTCTTCAAAGTCTAGCAAAATGAGATTCATAAGAATTATAAACTTGTCCACTTTTATAGGCACATTTTCCACTAGGTCTAACGGTTTCTTTATCGATTGATCTACTAACTACATAAGCATAGAAGTAGGCTTCACATTGCCTAGCCCTAGTTTCCTAAAAATTGACAAAAGGTATAAGTTTTATATTTATGCCTAAGTCACATAAACATTTTGGTATCTCTAATTATTAACCAAGCAGGTATTGTAAAACCCCCTGGATCTTTCAATTGTGAGGGCTTCTGGTTGGTAATTAAGGAGCTGCAAATTTTCGTCATAGCTACTGTGTAGTTATCTTCCCAACTTTGTTTCGTTGATAATGTGTCTTTAAGAAATTTTGCATACTTGGGACTATGTTTTAATGTTTCTTTAAAAGACAAGTGAATTTGTAATTTCTTCAACTTTTCTATGAACTTTGCAAATTGTATGTCTAATTTTTTCTTCTGAAGTCTTTGTGGGAATGGTATTTTTGGTGGATAAGGTGGAGGAGGAATGTATGAAGGGTATTCATTCTTTCCTTCATCCTTTTTCTTCTTTTCTTGGTCTTCTATAAGGTGGTGTTCAACTTGTTTCTCCATTGGTTCTTCTAGCTCTTTCCTACTTCTAAATGTGATAGCTTTAAATTGCTGTCTTAGATTTACTTCTATGTTCCTCAAAAAAATTTCCACACTTCTCTTCCAAAATTCTATGGAAAGCTGGCCCATTTGAACCTTTAGGTTGTGAATAGAAGAGGCATGATCTTTTGTTACTTGCTTAAACATCCATTCCAATGTCGTCTTGACCTCTTACATATTCATGAGCTTGTCCATGATCTTGCCCACTTTAGAATCCCATGAACTAGAATCATCCTGTTGAAATCCTGGCAGACCTTGAGTTCCCATTTGATTAGACCAAAAGTAATATATGTGGTTCTACCACCCCAGATTGTAAGAGTTCTAATAAGGATGATTATGTCCAAGAATAAATTATGCCTCATTAAAATTCGCAAGGTTCCTTTTGTTGATCGAATTGAGTGACAAGTTTTACAAATTCTTAACCCTCAATATACCATAAGTGCACAAGTCGTGAATGTAGTATATGAGGTGTCGATACCTTGAGGAGTTAGTGAACTAATCTATTTCTAAGTTATCAAAGGCCTAAAAGAATTATTAAAATCAAAATAAAACGTAAATAGAAAAGTAAATTCATTAATATGGATTGATTGAAAATTAAATTGTAAAGTTAACATACAAGAAATCAAAACAGCTCACCACTAACAAACAATTGAAAGTCAACCAAGGAAGTGTTGGATCGGAAAAAGAAAGCATGCTATATTTGGAGAAACGGTAGATTTCAAAACTTTTAAGAAATCATTTTTTCA